>JALPQI010015994.1:0-25357 GCA_025490895.1 Thaumatotibia leucotreta | reverse complement strand
AGGATTAATATGGATTTGACAACGTTATAATAACAGCAAGAACGAAAGGGATGGTCTTATGAAACTTTTTACTAGTGGAAGTGAAAAGGAACGATAATCGTCCGTCCTTATCACTGTGCCACTATTTTTTGTGTGTGTGTGTGCATTAGATGCTAAATGTAAGTGCCAGACAAATGCGTTGAATACGTCACTAAGTGCCTGTGTGGCACTTTCTTCTTAGTAGTAAGTGACTATGTCTATCCCTCTTAGTGGCACACTATGTGCGGCCCCTCGCCCTGAAAGCAATTTGGTGGATGTTTTTGTGATATAAAATTAAGGATTTATAACCGGTTCTTGTACCAGTTTTCTATTTGTTGTCGAAATTATCTGGACAAGTTAGGTATGTCATGTACCTAGTACGTATGTTCTGTTATTTTCTATATACTGCAGAATGTAATTGCAATAAAAAAAATACAAATTATCTCTTAAATTATTTATAAGACGCTAGCATTCAGGCATTTACCTAGTTTTACCTACGATCGACCTTCAGAGCAATTTGTTTGATGTACTTATTTTGTAGTTTTAGACACAAAAGTCTCGTGATACTCATTGATAGGTACTAAAATTCTATATAACGCTGGTTGTTCACGTTTTTAAGTCCAAATATGTCGAGCATTTTTTGGTTTAAAAACGTAAATTTTAGTGTAAGTATGTTGTAGTTGTAGGTTAAAAAGTAGCGGCATCGTAAGAAGTCGTTTTTGACAGCTCACAATAGTGTTGAGAAATGCTCGATTTTATACCGTCGTAAAATTTTCAGTCAAGTGCGAAAGGGCGTTAGATCTGGTACTTGCCATTGAAAAAGTTTAATTAAAAAAGTGTTAGGTAATCCGAATTAAAAAAGTGTTTGGTAATCATACTTAGAATCATTAGCAGGCAGCGAAACTTTGGAGCCGGTGACGTCATAATGACGTAAAGTCGCATTTAGGTAAGATGTTTTATAGGACGGATAGGACGTCATAGTTCATAGTTATTTATTCATAAAACAATATACATTGTGTTTGATTGAATCAATTAATAATTACCTAACATGAGACTATTACAATAATTTAAAACAACTGAGATTAGAAATATACATACATCTACACACATTTTTCAATCAATTACAAATGTCACATGGTATTACAGAATTATTTCATTATTAAATTACACACTTAAAATAATATTAAAAAAGAAAATTAAAAAAAAAAGAAAAAACAAATTACATTTCGCAGCAATACAACAATAACATAATCATAAATAAATATTTAAAAAAACAGCAGATAACATGTCAATTCATTAAAATAAATTAAAAAGATAATAATAATATTGCAAGTACAGAATAACATATCACAGTGTAAACAATAAAAAAAGGTAATTAATCATTAAAAAAGTCAGCGATGCAATAAAAAGATTTATGTAAAAGATGCTGCTTGAGCCTTGCGTTGAAAATTTTGCTGTTTGTTATAATGACGTGACCTCTATAAGCAAAATTCATAGCAACCACAACCTCTGTTAGCGAGATATAGTAACTATATCCAATCAGAAGCATAAACAGTGTCCAAAATTAAAAATCAAGGGTCAATAATTAATAGCAGTAGGTAATCGATCGGTCGATGTCCAAATGTAATGCCAGGTCAAATAGTATCGGATTCGGATATACAATATACGTAGTTTCACTTGGTAGTAATGTCAATGCAGAACTGACAGTGGTTGAGACCATGACTACCATGGCTTGTGCGCGAGTTTGCCAGCCTGCAGCGATCCACTCCCAACCCACGTTGGCAAACTTGCGTGCTGCTAGCTCAGAGTGCAATGTAGATATGCCAAATAGAGAAATGCCGTATATACAGTATATAAACTCACTAAAACCATTTATTAAAATCAGAGCACAACTAGGTGATAAATAACGTAGTGGTATATAAATTATTATTCTACAAAAAATAAAATTATACGTGATTTTATAATTGAATTTGTAATTATTATGTGCTTACTATTATTTTAACATAATTTTATTTTTTTATTTATTTTTATGATGTAACTAGTAAGTGATTTGGTGTTAATACTAGCTTATGTGAATAAATACATTGAATTGAATAACAATTTTGACATTTATCTGGTTGTCAAGTTCCACTCAGTCTGTAAAGCCGCGTATCCACCGGGCACACGGGCTTGCGAGGACCTGTCGAAACCATGACAAACTTTTAGAAAATATGTGCGTACCTACTATTATAGCAATTATTCGTACCTCCATAAAAAAAAGGTTTACTTATTTATTTCGATTGACATATCGGTAAATTGCAGCAACAGCAGTAACATCACTATTCCGTACAGGCAACAACGGGCTTGCGAGGACCTGTCGAAACCATGACAAACTTTTAGAAAATATGTGCGTACCTACTATTATAGCAATTATTCGTACCTCCATAAAAAAAGGTTTACTTATTTATTTCGATTGACATATCGGTAAATTGCAGCAACAGCAGTAACATCACTATTCCGTACAGGCAACAATGAAGTTTGACATTTGCTCCATTATACCAACTGTCAACATTTACAGAACTTCATGCGCAAACAAACGTCAAAAACGACTTCTTACGATGCCTCTACTTTAGGTAGTTTCAAAGCATAAAAATGTTATGATAGAAGTACCTAAAGCATGTAACGATAAAAAACTGTAAATTTCAAATAATAAAATCGGATCCGTATAGTTTGGTAGCTATAATTTCAAGCTTTTGAAATTAACCAGGAAGTCTTAACTTAGCTGACTGTAGTAGGTACTTTTGTGTCACTACTTTTTGTGTCAGGTACTCACAGTACAGCTTCTTCGAAACCTTTTCCAAACTATCTTTTCCAAACATTTTTCCTTTTTTTGTATGCAGTTTTCTAAGTTATGGGACTGTCGTCAATACATCTGGCCATTCTTCCCATGTTCCAAGATATCCTTGACTTATGCATAATATCCTTGATACTTTTTGGCACTGATTTCGCTTCATAAAACTATCCAAATAGACAAATACTACCAAAGAGACTAAAATATGTATAGAGGATTAAATAATTGATTGAAGACCCATAGAAAATTCACATAATACCTATATGTGACATAATTCCCTTCACAGAGTATTACTGCGCCCAAGGCAGCGGTAAATTAAAAAAAAACATGGAGATTAACCAGACATATTGGTCACTTCTGCAGAACACGAAATCATGCAGTGCGTGAATTAAAAAAAAAGAGCTTGGAAAAATAGACTTCGAAGGGTTCTGGAGAACTTGTATTGTGAATACTGAAATTGCAGTAGCAACAAAAAAGGACTCAAGTTAGCTAATTTAAGACCTCCTAGTTAATTACAAAAGCCAGAAATTACAGCTTTTTAACTATGTATATTGCCAGTTTTTTATCAGTACACCCCTTATGTATTTTTATTATCATTTTGAGTAAGTTTATTCGTGTTTATTGTGTATTCGTTTTTGGAGGAACAAATTAGCCACCTACCTCATCGCATGATAACAATTTCGTTATTTGTTGCAATGTACCTTTTTAGGGTTCCGTAGCCAAAATGGCAAAAACAGAACCCTTATGGCCTTATGGTTCGTCCGTCTGTCCGCAGCATAGCTCCTTGACCGTTAGTACTAGAAGTTTGCAATTTGGTACAAGTATACATATCAATCAAGCCAACAAAGTGGTAGAATGAAATGTCGAAAAAAAAATCTTTTACCTCTCCTATTAGTAAAGTGGGGATGATTTTTTTATTTCGCAGTAACCTATAATGTGGGGTATCGTTGAATAGGTCTTTGAAAAAGAATAAGGGTCCTAAAAGAAAGTTTTTTTTTCTTAACACAATAAATTCGGAGATAAACCGCTAAAGAAGAAGAAAAATACGCCCCCCCCCCCTCTAAATTTTGATCCGTAGGTCCAAAAAATATGAAAAAATCATGAATATGGAATGCTTATGGAATGCTTTCAAATAAAATTATTTCGAACATAATCGGCCCAGCTGTTTTTGAATAACTTCGACTTTTCATACTACAGAATAACTACAAGTTTCCTCCTCAGCAAACAAATTATAATAAATTCGCGATAAATATCGCATCTCTTCATTATATTATAAGAATAATGAAAAGCTCATATGATTAAAATAATATTAGATTTATTATAGTTTAAAATTAATGTAGTCGGGTTCAAAATTGCATGGACAGTTTATGAATGAATTCATTTATAAATCGTCCATGCAATTCTGAACGCCACTGTATGTACAATTTAACAAGAGTTCGAAATTTATGTTGCATCTAAACGAGTTTTTCATTCCCGCTTTTGGGCGCTTACTACGAAGTTGAATGATGAATTTTACATTTATCTATACCTTTTTTCTAAGTTATTATGTTAAGATACGACCTAACTAAATAAATAAATAAATATATTGGGACATCTTACACAAATCGACCTAGTCCCACGGTAAGCTCAATTAAGGCTTGTGATGTGGGTACCAGGCGACGATATATATAATAGATAGATACATACAGATACTTAAATACATAGACAACCATGACCAAGGAACAAACATTTGTGATAAATAAATACACAAAGAATGCCCTCGCCGGGACTCGAACCCGGAACCTCCAGCTTCGTAGGCAGGGTCACTACCAACTAGGCTACGGAGGCTGACAAACTACGGAACCTTACACTGAGCATGGCTCGACCAGTCTTATTTTTAGATGTCTCGTCTAGACCTCGTTGTATTTGAAGCCACCGGCTTCACGGGCAGGAGAGTTGTTGAACAGTTGGCCGTTATAGCCAAGAAGTATCGAACTACCTAGTTATATGTCATACCTATGACATGGGGAGTGGCAGGCAGATCCCAGGACAAACTAAAGGCTTTGATGGCCGATATCGGAAAAAAGTCTGGTAAAGTAGACATCGTTTACATGAAGTTTATCTAAATTTTTTCTTTGGATAAAATTCAACTGAGAGTTTTTTGAGTAGAAAAATGAACGACATGTTTCGCTCCGTATTTTCAAGAGCCAATCGCCATGGCTGCGTGGCGAAAACCTTCCATGCCATGAACGAAGCCATCTCTTCAACGTTTCACGCTAATAACAACATTTTGACGCCAATGACGGGTATAATCAACTATTTAATTCCTTTCCATTGCTTTCAGTGGAGGAGGTCTGACAACCGCGGCCGCATTTCGTAACTGATCAAGAACCTCAACGAAACTAATCTAACGTTCGAGCACATTCAATGTTAACTTAACACGTTCGACGCCGGTGACACAGCGTCTGTGATCAAAAAATTCTGACTCCTATGCCAGTGACACACATACGTGATCAAAATAGCCGTACTCCAGTGCCACTAGCACAAATCAAGTTCTTCTTACTCCTGTGCCAGTAGCATCGAAATACGAACATTTTTGATACAAGTGTTGTGTTGCCGGTATAGGAGTACAATCATTTCGATCACAAATGCGTGTCACTTGCATAGGATTTCTAATAAGAAAATTTCAATGGGTGCAGTATTAGGATTTAGTGAAACAGTACCGGGGGCGAACGTATTAACTAAATATAAGCACGACAGATTTATAGACATATATATGTTTGCCTTGATAGCTTTATTGCAAATTTTGCCTAATGTGAATATTTAACTTTATTATAGTTTAATGTATGTAACAGCAAGTTTGCATTTGCAGTGAATTATTGTTTAGGTATATATTATGTTGTTTTTTTTTACATTATATATTATGTTTTGACAAATAATTTTAATCCAGGGTTCTTAGCTCCAAGCCGAAATTATGTACTATTAGAGGATTCACTGTGTTACTACAGAATGTGATCACTGATCAGTAATATAATATCAGAATATCAGTAGCGATCTGCGAGTAAATTTACCTTATGCACGGTCGGTTCTTAAGTCTTGTAGCACTACATTTGTATAGGAGCGCTGTTAATAACAACATATGAGTAAACGCCGACCGCCTCTAAGGTACTTTTACTCGAAGAACGTCCCTTCTTTTGGGCGGCTAATGAAACCTGTGAATTTACGAAATAAAATAAATCTGTATTTAAAATTATTTACTTTTTATAAACATTAAACTAAACGAAATGCAAGTGCCATCATGACTCGGAATCGAGACGTACTTAATAAATAACAATTAGATACTTATGTAATAATAGTTTTCGTGTGTAAATTAATCATAACAATAACGTTTGTATAATTAACAGTAAATTGACTACACACAATTCGATGTTTTATCACAGCGTCGTATATTATTATACATATATTGCAAGTTATGCAAGCACAGCACTAAAATGCTGGCTAATGAGCAGTGCTGCCACAATAACATAATTAATAAATCTCTAGTTTTATAATAATATATTATAAATGGGAAAGTCGCTCTGGCTGTTACGAGCATAGCACCAAAACCACTTAATATATGAAATTTGATAAGGAGACAGTTTTAATCCTAGGATAAAATATGAGCACATTTATGAAACTGTACAGCGAAGGAAATAGATTTTTGACTTCATCAGTTTCATCACAGTCACAATCATGAAAACCGCTAGGAAACTCATATTGTTCACTATGACAAAGTATGAAATGGTACATAAACCAATTTCCTTGACTGTACATACACCTACCATATTAAAATTGCACCTGTATGTCTAATGTAAACGCGCCATATTATGGCCTCTGATATCACCTCTCCCGCACTCCCACTAGTAGTTTCACTAAAGTCATGAGCTATAGCCCTATTGTTCCACATTTTGAACTCTATTCCAACGGCATAAGGGTTACCGGCGTATGTGTTTTTCTATCTCCCTCTCCTCTTGTGGCAGCAGCGTTTCGAGACGACGACCTTTTAACTTCACCTCCATAAATCTGAAAACACGAACCACACCATAACTAGATATTTCGTTATATACTAAAATTATATCTATAGCCTATATTACTTACACTTCTTAGGGATTTTGTCACTTAGTTCACTATTCTCGTGTAAAGGGTATTATTCGGCTAATCTCTGCGCTTACAAGCCTTAATTGAGCTTACCGTGGGACTAGGTCGATTTGTGTAAGATGTCCCAAGATATATATATTTTTTTTAAAGCGGATTAAGGGATTCGACAATCTTCACTTGCACTTTTGAATTTATTCTCAGATGTATGAAGATTTTAACTTTTTTTTATGGTCCTTTATTTTCAAAACTACAATTTATGTACATAGATTAAATTTAACTAATCTACTTAACCTAACCTATATCTAAGATTGGCCCTGTTTATAACTTATTTTTTACATTATTTAGGTACGGAGGGACAATAACTCATAATGCGATACAATACATCTAATGCTTTTGACTGAATAAAAGTGTCGTAAGTTGTTCATTTTCGGTATAGGATTAAGGGCGGCACCCCACTTGCCGACGGCCGATCGACGGCTGGTCGAAGAAACTAATCAAAGCTCTATTTTGAATTCTCAATGTCATAAGAGCGTTAATGTGTCATGCATCTCGTGATCACAGACGTGCAGGCGATTCGTCCGCCCCGCCTGAGCCGAAGCGAAATGATTGACTCATTTATCTTCCTTATGACCAAATCCCGGACGACGGGTGCAAAAATGAAAATTTCACTAGTGCTTGATGAAATATCGACTATTCTATCGACATCCATATGAACAATTATTTAATTTGAAATTTATAGATTATACTTATTATGTTTCCCTTGTAGTTCCACTTCTTTTCCAGATATCAAATTATATAAGATTTGTGAAATTAAAACCACCAACTTTCTAAGTCTACACATTCTGATGTTTCTTGTGATTAATTTCGCCTTGAGGATGTAAAAGTTATCTTAACAAGTGCACTTTGAACTTATGAACGATATTCAAGCTGGTTTTTAGACTTTAATTTTGGTTTTGTAACTGTCCTATGGTACTAAGATCTGAAATCGAATTGTAGATCAAAAATGTAAACAAATGGGATACCACCACAAAAAAATTATCGCGTGAGGTGGGTAATCTAAAAATCATTGAAATACTTTTAAAAAATGCGCATTTACAGTCACAGGCGGTGCGTATAATTTTTAAATATTTTACTAGTTTTTAATATCATACATAATTTTTCTAATGATATGTTTCTCTAGTTTTAATAAAATGTAGGGTGTTTAATTTATAACACTGGCAATGATAAGAAGTTTTAAACATTTGGTTCGCAGTCATAACAATGTACTGAAAAAAATCAAAACAAAATGGTGCTCCAAATTATGAATTCATAAAAACTCCTAAAATTTAGCATTACAAAGTACATGAATACAGATTTTAGAATTTTTACCTACAAATAAATCATTTTAATTTTTTAATAGAAATTGATTCGATTGTAACTACAGATAAAGACTGAAATTCCTTCCCCGACTATACTAAAGAAAAGATTAAAGTAACACGACATTGGTTTTCAAACATTGATTATGTTGATTATTTACATCATTCTAGCAAATTTTCTAGGTATTATTTTTGTAATCAGGAACTGTGGACACTCAGCCGTATGTTTTTTAGTCATGTCCAAAAATATGTTAATGATTATGATACTTGTGTATCGAACATACTTTGACTTTCGCGTATCTACACCTAAACATCAAGCATTGTCTTAGGTTTAGCACCTGTAAGGATAGTTTGTAAGTGTGCAAATAAATAAAATAACCCGTATCAAAATCCGACGTTAATTTATAAAGGTGTTGAAAAGTATAAAGTTTTACACCCCTGGAAAGTCACTTTAACATTGACTTTATAATGTCATGTCATTGTCATAGATTGTTTACATTTTTGATCTCGAATTCCATTTCAGAGCTTAGGTATTATTGACATATTATAGTTTATCAATTTTAGATGGCAATGCCTTTGATTACGTACGGTTGTATAAATTACTGTTGATCAATATATTTCTCATTCATAAAATGTTGGTATGGATGTCGATAGAATAGTCGATATTTAACTAAGCAGTAGTGACAAGTGCATTTTTGCTCCCGTCATCCGGGGTTTGCTTATGACATTGATTGTAAATGACTGGCCACACAGTTTAGGGACCTATCCTTTTTTTAATACTTACAAAGCAAGTAGAAACACGATAGCCTGCGAGCTGATGGTGAGATAAAATATTGCGTTTACATAGCTGGTGCCCAGCGTGGCATTATACACTTGCGAGTATATGATGGACCCGAACATCGCTACGGCGTTCTCCATCACTGACAAGGACGCATATGCCACTCCTGAAAAAAGCACAATTTCATTCATATTGTTACAGTTAAAAATAAACATTATGGCAGAAGCCAGGCGAGCGTATTTTTTGAGTCGAAAGTGGCGTAATGAGGGTTTTCTCGAAAACGTATGCCACTAGTTGGCGCCACTTAGCCGTAAGGTCCCGCTAAGAAACACAATTATCTAGCTCCAAAGAAAAACTAACTAGAAGGTATTTTATTTTTTTATGTAGTTTTATTAACTCATACAAAACATTTTAAACGCGAAATTATAGGCGCTCTGAGAATTTAGACAAGTTTCTGGACCTGACGCCTCAGTGCTGCCGCACTGGTGAACGTCATTTAATAAAACCCTCATTTCAGTCCGACCGAAATTAGGCGGCTCAAAATTCAAAATATTAGGTACGCTCGTGTCAACCTATATCTTCGATTCAATTTGGCAAACTATAGAAGAAAACAATAATTTTAAATATATATAATAAAGTTTATACTAATTCTCTCCTGCGGTTCATGTATTGGTACTATGCCAGAGAATAGAAGGTTCTCTGTGTAACAACACCGCATTTTGTGCACAAAGCGTTTCGACGACTTCAGCTTCATGTCGAAAAGCTTTACTTTGCTTTTACTATAAGCTCCACATAAACATCAGCGTCTACATCGGTAAAATTGCACCTTTTTATTCGTTTTCTGTTTAGCCTTATGGTTGATTGGTAGAGAATGCCATTAGGCATTAAGTCCGCCATTTGTACAATATTTTGTGCAATAAAGCTTAAATAAATAAATAAAATATTGTCGCCATAGATACCTACTCAACCTGTATGCTTAGAACATGATTGGCATGTAGATAGATTTTCCATCTTTTACTAAATATATGAATAAAATAGGGACGGATAGTCAATCTCGTGGTGACATATTGTCGCACTAATCTTGAGCTAAGCCTACTGGGATCTACAGCAATCTATTCATTGAAATGTCGCCTCTCTTTCGTTCAGAATATGGGTTTTTCCATCAATTGGGAGTCGCAGATACGACGTTGCGTTGGGTAAGTATAGCGGCGATATGTCAGTTGTCAACTTGTCAGTTACCTCTCTCAGCTGTTGGAAGTGTACGTTGGGTAAGTATAGCGGCGATATGTCAGTTGTTAACTTGTCAGTTACCTCTCTCAGCTGTTGGAAGTGTACGTTGGGTAAGTATAGCGGCGATATGTCAGTTGTTAACTTGTCAGTTACCTCTCTCAGCTGTTGGAAGTGTACGTTGGGTAAGTATAGCGGCGATATGTCAGTTGTTAACTTGTCAGTTACCTCTCTCAGCTGTTGGAAGTGTACGTTGGGTAAGTATAGCGGCGATATGTCAGTTGTTAACTTGTCAGTTACCTCTCTCAGCTGTTGGAAGTGTACGTTGGGTAAGTATAGCGGCGATATGTCAGTTGTTAACTTGTCAGTTACCTCTCTCAGCTGTTGGAAGTGTACGTTGGGTAAGTATAGCGGCGATATGTCAGTTGTTAACTTGTCAGTTACCTCTCTCAGCTGTTGGAAGTGTACGTTGGGTAATTATAGCGGCGATATGTCAGTTGTTAACTTGTCAGTTACCTCTCTCAGCTGTTGGAAGTGTACGTTGGGTAAGTATAGCGGCGATATGTCAGTTGTTAACTTGTCAGTTACCTCTCTCAGCTGTTGGAAGTGTACGTTGGGTAATTATAGCGGCGATATGTCAGTTGTTAACTTGTCAGTTACCTCTCTCAGCTGTTGGAAGTGTACGTTGGGTAAGTATAGCGGCGATATGTCAGTTGTTAACTTGTCAGTTACCTCTCTCAGCTGTTGGAAGTGTACGTTGGGTAAGTATAGCGGCGATATGTCAGTTGTTAACTTGTCAGTTACCTCTCTCAGCTGTTGGAAGTGTACGTTGGGTAAGTATAGCGGCGATATGTCAGTTGTTAACTTGTCAGTTACCTCTCTCAGCTGTTGGAAGTGTACGTTGGGTAATTATAGCGGCGATATGTCAGTTGTTAACTTGTCAGTTACCTCTCTCAGCTGTTGGAAGTGTACGTTGGGTAAGTATAGCGGCGATATGTCAGTTGTTAACTTGTCAGTTACCTCTCTCAGCTGTTGGAAGTGTACGTTGGGTAAGTATAGCGGCGATATGTCAGTTGTTAACTTGTCAGTTACCTCTCTCAGCTGTTGGAAGTGTACGTTGGGTAATTATAGCGGCGATATGTCAGTTGTTAACTTGTCAGTTACCTCTCTCAGCTGTTGGAAGTGTACGTTGGGTAAGTATAGCGGCGATATGTCAGTTGTCAACTTGTCAGTTACCTCTCTCAGCTGTTGGAAGTATCTTGGAAGTCATGGAGCGGACCAGAGGCGCTACGCAAGGACCGAGCGCGGCGGCAGCACCACCGAAGTACAGCATCTTCGAGACAGTTGCCTGCGCGTACAAGAAGTGCCCGATCATGTGCGAAGTTGCTCCCAGCATCACTATGACCTGTGGATATTCAATGATTCTAATTAGTCGAATGAGGGTTTTCTGAAATGACGTTCACCAGGGCGGCAGCACTGAATCGTCAGGTCCAAAAAGTTGTCTAAATTCTCAGAGCGCCTATAGTTTCGTGTTTAAATGTTTTGTATGCGTTAATAAAATTATATAAAAAAATGAAAATACCTTCCAGTTAGTTTTTCTTTGGGACTAGATAATTGTATTACTTAGCGGGACCTTACGGCTAAGTGGCGCCAACTCGTGGCATACGTTTTCGTTTACTCATTAATCTGTAGATTGCTCTTGTTGAGAATTACGGGCTTACAAATCCCGGTTTTTTTGATAGGGTAGCGCGGAGTTATCATCCAATAGAGGGCCCTTTGGAGAAAATTGCTGTGTTGTATGTGTACACCTACTACAGCCCATTCAAGGGCACAACAAATGAAAACCGTAAACCGATGCCAGCAGGCGTATAAGAGACCATTGGAAATAAATGGAAAAGATGGGATATGGTGGTGATTTGATGAAGGTTGGCTAGGCCCAGGCGCTGATAAACTGACTAAAAAAAAACAAATTTAAATTACCGTATCTCTCCAGCGGAACACTCTGGTCATTAACGGAATGCCGACAAACATTGTCAAGACATATGCTGTGCTGACATAAGTCCGGAAGTTGCTGTAGGCTGTAGGGTCCCATTGGAACACGTTTTGTACATATAAGTACATGAATGGCCGCTCATCTGTAACGTAAAGAAACCTTATATAAAACAAAGGATAAATAAGACCACCTACGAAAATTCCATAGCTTGCGCCATATGTTTGTGTCACTGTATAAAAAAAATCTCGTGTAAGAAATTTGATAGAATCTATTGAAAAAAATCTAGGGCTGGATGTGTGACAAGCCCCAGATTTTTTAATTACCCGCCTAAAGTTGGGGCAATATTTCATTAGCTAAACTCTATTAGGTCAATAGTTTGTTACTGGCTGACGAAATCTGTATATACTTTTCAGGGTTCATGTGAGTGGTTATCCCCAGAAATACGTACCACCGGTTTTGATGTATAAGGTATCGTGAGAATCCCTATGTTACCGCGAGTTTCCCGGGCTGTATATGACGTCACATTGAAAACAACAATATGGCGGCCTATAGGTATACTTAATTTTGTCTGACCTAAATAAATAAATGTGTAAGAAACCTATCGACTAAGGTATCAAAATGAAGAACATTGTACAAAAATTACGAAAATATATTACACTGTTAAAAATTAGGGAATTTTACAGACGAAAAAATGTAAAATTACATCATTTTCACAGAAGAATTTGTAATTTCACATATTTTTCATCAATTTTAAATTTATTTTTGTAAAATTGATGAAAAATATGTGAAATTACAAAAGTTTCTGTGAAAATGATGTAATTTTACAAAATTCTGTAATTTTTTCGTCTGTAAAATTCCCTAATTTTTAACTGTGTATAACATGTACCTAACTTATGTTTGTTAGATTTTAAACGGTAGTAGTGTTTTTTTTTTTAATTTTGTTTGGTCAAAACTTATCACATAAGTAAGTAATTACATGACAATCGTGTTACATCACCTCATGTTTACATCGCTACGATTCTTGCACAAGAATTGACGGTATCTCAAATCAGTGTTTATTAAATCCTACTGTTGTTAATAGTAGCTCGTTCTCAAGTAGATAAGTATTTGGGACAAGTCCTTCAATTAAAATTGACCGTGGTATATATTATGCGATAGCATGACTTGCAAATTAGTGAGATTTAAAAATAAATAGTCATGATATACAAAGAAGCGTAGAATCAACCTAAAGCAGTTTCTGCAAGTAATCGAACGCCTAATTAATGTGGAACAAATATGGTAACAAATCGAGTATGATATTGATAAGAGATTAATACGAGACTATTCATAATTACCTCTCTGAAAGGTATATAACGCCATTGATATAAGTAAGAACCATAAAAACAATGTTCGATGGTTACTCCTCTTTTTTACCAGTGTGAGCATCGTTTTCTTTACATTTCTGAGGTCGAAGAAATCCACTATAGGATTCTTAACACCGGCGTCCCGCAAGGAGGTCTGTTCGGGCCTCGTCTGCCATTTGAGGAAGAAGAGGCAATGCAGAGTCGCGAGTGTGATGAGAATCGTATTGATCACGAACATAGTAGTGAAGGATCTGTTTACAAATTTTACGTAAATTATGTTACCTGAAACAACACACGAGGTCAATAAAATATGGAACTCTGAAGGCCTGCGAACGGCGATTGGCTTGTTACCTCCATGTCACACTGGCGTTCGAGTTTAGAAGTGCGAGAAAGTAGTTGTTTGTCCCTTTCGGTCTTAACAATGTGTCCATAACAGCAAAAGGGACAAACAATTATTAGCGGCTTGTTAAGTTAACAAACGTTTATGAATAAGGGGGTGAGTTTTTAAAGAGTGTGCTCTCAAATAGTCTTGGCAACAGAAGACATAGGTACCTACTGGTTCGCGACCACGAACGAAGTTTTGCCTCCCTCCCGCACTTCTAGACTCGAACGCAAGTGTGACAGGGAGCTAACAAGCCAATCGCCGTTCGCGGTAGGCTTTCAGAGTTCCATATGTTATTGGTTGGTGTAAGTACACAAACCTATATTATCAACACTTTATTTTTTCTGTTTTGGCCGTGTGGTGACAGCAGTAAGAATATATTTGTCACCACCCCAACTCCTCCTGCGGGTGTTGTAAGAGTCAACTTAGGGATTTAAGTGTCACTTATTACCATTATTTGATAATAGAGTGATGATCGGCAGCAGCGTCATCATAGTGGACACATTACTGCGATCGCCAATCTGCTTGCCCAGCCAGCGTGGCGATTATGGGCATTTACCTCCTAATGCGTCTATACGCATAGTTAATAGGAGAGGCCTACGTCCAGCAGTGGACTATCATAGGCTGAAAATGTATTTTTTCTGCATCACTGTTTAGTAAAAAAAAAAATTTGCTCACCAATAAAAACTCCCAAAGGCATGGTACTTAAGTAAACAGCATCTAAAATACCAACCCTAAGGGTACGGCTATCAGCAGATGATACATCGGCGATATAGGCGAAGGCTCCTGCAAATATTGCTAAGTCGGCACCAGTGAAGGCACTAGGGAATTTGGCAGTGTATATCACATACATTACTGGCCAGTCTGAAAGTAAATTTATGAAATGCCTTATTTGACATAAATTCAAAATTATCAATAAAGAATTATCGTAGAGGCGTCCAATGGTCGACAAAACCCCCAAATAAGAGACTCATAACGTCATAGCGATAAAGTTTATAGCAGAGTGTCGAAAAACGGATTTTAATGTCGATTATTAGTGTGTGTACGATATATAGCAGTACCAAAGATTATGTTAAGACCTTTAAGGCGACAGTCTCTTACCTTTCATAGAATTAAGAGTAAGCATTACGGAAAAATATAATTTTCCAATCAATCCGGCTAACATGATAGACTTCCTTCCTCTTTTGTCACTATATGAGCCTAGGAAAAACGCGAGGAATACTGGCACAATATGCCATGCTACGCCGTTCCACAGGTGGAAGTGAGATACCGTCACCTGCAATAATTAAAAATATATGTTGCAAATCCTGAATTGCTGCTGCAAACTGAGTAAAAATGCATCTATACTGATTTAAACTTTCACGATTATCACCCGTATTTTAACGACAATAGGGTCTTTATCACTTAAGGTCAATGTGGGTAATATCGTCTATCGGGAAAGTCCGTCTAGCAACTGATTTTCACCCCTAACTGAACAATATAAGATGCATATGACGGACTTTCCCTACAAATAAAATATGCCGGAATTAACCACACTGACCTTAGACGAACTTACGTTTAATACTCTCCTGACGTTTCTGACACGACATTACCCCACCACGAGTTGTTATAATAAAAAGGCATTTAACGAGAGAAAAGACAATTCACTGCGCATTGCCGACCCTTTAAAATCTTACAGGTATATTCCTTTTTTGAAGAACCCATAGTGTAGTCCCTTGGGAAAAACTACTTATTTTTCAGTTTCTGCACGCTGATAACGAAAAACTTACCTGCACTTCTTGATTAATTTCTTTGTAATTGGTAATGTTGTAGCAGATTTCCTCACTGTACCCATGATCAACTGTACATGCGCGAAACACATAGAATGTTTGTTCTACAACTTCTGTGATCATGTAGGCCATCATATATAAGAACATGGTGGGTTCCACTGTGACGTACTTGTACCATGGTGACCTTATCTGTGGCAATGAAAATTTAAACATAATTAACATTAGTTTAAAATTTAATTGCAAATGCCCAACATACATATTATATAGTGTTACATATATATTATGTAGTGATAAAACTGATAAATAAGTAAGTTCATCATCTTATTAAAATTTAATGTAGGTACATATCACATCTAAATTCTAAACTAACCACAATTAAATTAAAAATACATAGGTACCTAATTATATTTATTTTACATATAATAAATGTCATTACATTATTTACTTAAAATAAAGTCTACATGCTAGAATTTATTAGTAAGCTTTTGGTATTCAAAAAGTGGAAAAAAGTGCAAAGTTCTTAATTTCATTTAAGGTACCTCCAACTAAACAGTTATTTTATAATTGATTTGAAGATTAAATACAAATGTGTAGACTGATATAAAAGTATGCTTAGGGAATTCTAAAGAATTTACCTTCGGAGTACAATCTGAAATGTTAGACAGCCAATAGCCATAGGCCATAGCCAAGGATTAATGCAGTTGTTGGTAGCACTAGCAGCCATAATAGTTACTAATAATAATTGTTTATCTCAAGTATTATTGGCAGCAGTGATAACTGTGATAAGAAGTATTGTGTCTTATTCTGTCATCTAAACATAAACATGAGCATATGGGATATTTATAGATCTTGTCTTACCAATAGAGATAATAAGTTGCGCTATAGATCTTACTGATCATTTTGTATAGCTTGACTATCTTTTACACAGTGGTACAAACTAATGCAAATACTTATTTGATATATGAAGGTGAATTTCATACTATCTTTAACAAGGGCATTTCTCCAAGTGTTTCAACCATTGTGATATATTGGGCAGTATAAGTTACAATTACCTGTAATGATTAGTCAGCTATCAAACTAGTTATATATGAATCCTATGAATAGTATAATTATAGACATGTTCCACAATAATCAGCGATAACTGGGAGTACATTAAAATTACTTTCTTGTAATACATGCCGCAGAAAAAATAAGAAAGTTTAGAATGTTTCTAACGAAATTAGTAACAATAAACACTAACCTTAATGATTTCACTTATGTTGTCTTCCAGTTTCTCATCCATTTCCACGTCTAAATCTTGGTGAACTTTAATAGCAAATTATCTTAACATAGGTATTACAAGTTATTTGCCTAAAAAACCGATATAAATTTTGTTTCGTTTTCTCGATTCTATTTACTACTGATTGATATGATTATTATTTACGAATTAAACAAGCATTGCGCATGTATACGCCACGAAGTACTGATATCAGATTTAAATTAATATAAATTGCTGATCCTGCAATATGTTTTGCCGCCAGAAGCAAAGAGTATAATAATAGTATTAGAAAAAGAGAGCCATCTCGCGAGTAAAAGTGGATGCACATTGACGAAAGCGCCCCAAGCGTTTTATTGGTGTACTAAACCTTACGTTTGTGTGCGGGCACACATGCTTACATATAATTGTTATTTTGTTTTTGAAGGATTTCGTAGTCACCTACAATGAGATGTGTTTATTTTTTCACTTTATTGCCTCTAATAGGATCACTTTTTCATTTTGTTATTGGCAATAAAATGGAAAAATAATACATCTAATTGCAGGTGACTACGAAATCCTTCAAAAACAAAATAATAATTCGAATTAAATAATGCTAGTCGTAAGAGTAAAAAAATCTGTTGCTTTTGATATTTTATTTATAGTCTGCACATTTATAGTGGTTACAAAACCAAGTACATCATATTATTATAAATTATAAATAGGTCAGGGTAGATCAATAAGTTAATAATTAATGTGTTACTCATATAATTGGAGCTACTTAAATAGTTTAATATAAATGGCATATTATAGAAGTAAATACAGCTGTACAGTTTATATTTTATTATGATAACTTATAAAAAAAAAATAAACTGTTTATTTCACACAAAGGTACATTTACAATTTTTTAGGTACACAAAACTCTAATCTAATAATTATTTAGATTTTAGGTGAGTTAGGTCTTACTAGATGGTTATTTATTTATTTAATTAGTGAGGCACTTAATGTTCATTTCAACAATAATTTTACTTTACAGAATAACATGCATTATCTATCTGACATATTTAATATAGTCGGATAATATTTAAGTTCTAATGCAGTCTTTTAATAAGCACTTTCTTAAAGAGCCTTACAATATGTTTACGAGTTTTATTAAAAGTTGAAACTAATGGAAGCCTATTCAAGGTCCGAGGTAATGCACTTGTCCATACTCTCTTGCCATATTCGTTAGTACAAGTTAGCACTACGTATGTTGGAAGATGATTTAATTTGCGCAGGTTTCCGTGTCTACATCTTTTTGTCAGAACAGATATTTTACTGCTATATTGAGACACCAAAGACAGATCAATCTTATCACGGATTGGCAATACCTTGCAATATTTGAATAGGCTCTCATAGTTGTATCTGTACTGGTATTTTATTTTCAAAGGCACAATGGTTTTTAATAGTCTTAATTGTAACATTAAAATTTTATTTAAATATGATTTGTATGTTCTCCCATAACTGGACAGGCCATAACCTATGACTGAATCTGCTAGCGACATGTATAGTTACTTATTAAGTACTTTTTGTAAAACAGCTTGTGTATTATTGGATAAGCTCGCAAGGCCGCAACAAAACGGCTTAATTCTAAAAGTTTCGCATCAAAAGGGCTTAATTCTGATAGTTATGGTATATTAACTTAATAATTAAGTTGATAAAGCAATATATTTAGAGTCATCATAACATTTATATCAACTTACTTAAGTAGGTACTATATCAAAATCACCGTAAGAATATCGAAATGGAAACCGTGGATTTATGTTTTTCTCAATTTCCCAAAAAAAGTTCAAACTGGAAAATCTGGAAATAAGCCCTTTTGAAAAGACACTCCTTAAGTATGTTTATGAAAAGAGTGTGATTAAAAAATGCTTAAATTGGGATTTTCGCATTGTTTGCCATTATTTATATAACTGTGCTTTAAGTCTTTATTCAATGTTTCTACAATATAAAGGGTGTATCATTTATTATAAATACAACTTTACTTGGCTATAATTTTATTATATTACATTTTTATATAAAAAACATACGTGTCTAATTACTGCTTTAATAAGGTACACATTTTAACCTAGAAACTTGACTTGAAGCATCTGGATTAGACACAACTTGATATAATACACATTTGATATAATTATGTTATAGAGTAGTCTAAAATAACGGACACGTATTGTTTTTAACTGCCCTAACTCAACCTGTTAGGAGAAAATGGCTTTCAAAGTACGGAAAATTGACCAAACCTAATTTCTGAGAAGGTGTAGTGGATAATTTTATTCCCACTTTCTTTCACCACCACGAAATAGATGTCATGCATGAGTATGCATGACATCTATTTCTTATTTTTATGATTGGTATAATATATTTGAGCACTTTTTTTAACGGATCGTCGTTCTCTGTATACGTTTGCTTACCCGATAAAATTCTATTTATAGATCGACACCAACTACATACTAAAACATTAATTGCAGTTTTAGTAAAAAATGATTTAAAGGATGCTTTATGCTCTTCACAATTTATGGGCAGGGCAACAAAAGAATCGGTTAAGTTAATTATATTTTCTTTGATATTCGTTTTTGTTAAATTTGTTTTTAAATATGTGACTGTTATATCTTGAATTTCCCTAAAACTATAGTGTAATGCATCCGACGGATAGCAAAGCCATCGCTTATTGGTATATTCTTTAGCCTGCATGAGAGTCCCTTTCCCGCTTTTATTCTTTGTGAGCAGAGTGTCTCGACATAAAGAGCATTTTTTTATAATTTTTTTTAAACTTTTAGTTAGGACCCAGCCACAAACATATTGCGCCTGCGTTGATGAATTGGCCGTGTTTATTGATTCAGACGTCAGTGTTTCCATAAGATTTTCGCTTATTTGGATATCCGACTGTTTTATTTGAATTTCTTTTTTTTCCTTTCTTCCAAAAAAAAGTCTAATGTCTGTAAATAACAATTAAAATCTTCTTCACAGTTTGCATTAATTGCTTGATGGGAGCTAAAATTATTTAATAGAAGAGATTTAAATGAGCCTTCAAAGGCAGTGCAGGTTGGCGAATTATTTCTAACTCCTAAACTCCTTATATTTCCAAAAAAGTTTTCAACTGGGTCCTGGTTAAAATTTCTTGTCAACATACAGTCTAAAGAATATTTTTCGCTAAGAATTTTCCAAATTGTTTGCATTCCCTCAATAGTTTTAATCAAATTTTTTGTAGTTGGTATCTGTGTCTCTACAAATCGAATTTTATCACCTTGTTTTTTTTTTAATATAAACTTAGCATTTTTGAAAAAAGTAATTGCTTTTCTCCATAATTTGTGATGCTCCGAAGTTTTTCTAACAGCTCCTCTATATATTTTTCCATTCGGGGCATGAAATGTGCCAGCATTTAAGCTGTCAAACAGATTGTCGATTAATAATACTGGGGTAATTAGCTGTCGACATTTCTCGGGCAACAGTCCTCTCGCAACGAAGTGGTCGGTGGTAGTTGCTACACTGTGGCTGAATATCTGGGCCGCTATTTTCACCCTCATTTTTTTCATTTTAGACACATTTACATGCTCTTCGGTGAGCTTGGGAAGGCTCCTGTAAATAAATGAAAATTAATGTTAAGAGAGAAGAAACAAAAGAATCTAAGTGTACATTTTGTGTTATTTCAGTTCAAGAAGTTTGAAATTACATGACATTTCGGCAAGAAAATTCTGATATCTACACTATATATTACATTTGTGTAGATAAATTGTTTATTTACTACGTTGGTTACATTACATATAGGTACATATATGGTCCCTATACATATTTGTAAACTCTACAGTGTAGAGTCTACACAGAACTATATAAAAACCTACGAACTTAAAGATAAAATAGTTGTGCTACTACATCACTAGCGGTGGTGTTCGACAGTCCGTGGTAGAAATTATAATCCGAACAAGTCAGATTTTTATTCTATCTCTACGATGGTCATATCTATACATGTACAGTCACGTCTAAAAGTATGTATACATAATAAGATTTGAAAAACATGTAGCCACACATTTTCATCAAAAATATGAATCTATTATTGACACCAAAAAAAATGTATTCATTAAACTGCTTTTAAGTCGGAAAATGCCCGACATGTTTCGCTCCATACATGAGGAGCTTCTTCAAGAGCCAATCGTTAAAAACGTGAGTAACCCGCGTGAAATATAATTGCAGTATGAAAGAGTCTCACGAGAGTAATTTTGTGTTTAAAGTGTTTTACCATGGAGAAGGAGAACATCAGAAATGCAGAATATTTTTTTTTCATGCTGTGCTCTATAAATTATTGTCTTACCTAAGCTCTCCACGTGTTTTGTCGGCTTCATAAAGCTCTTGAAAGAACTGCCACTTCAAATTTTTTTCATTTTGGCTGTCATCCTTGTATATTAAATCTTTATTTAATCAATTATTTCTCAGCCCTTTCAAGAGATGTGGGACGTCATAGAGCGGTATGATTTTAGCGCCATCGACTTCAAATCATTCTTCTCGCCATTGTTTTCCGGCCTTAATATATTTTTCTCTCTTGTCTTTGACGAGACTATTAATTGAGCTCACGTTCGTTGCCCCTTGATCACAAACAGTGCATATAACCTTTAAGCCGGTTTTATGTATAGCCTTCAGGACATCTTTTATAATTGATTTTAACTCGTGTGTTTTCAGACTTTGTGTGAAATAGTAAGCCACAGGTTGTTTGAAATTTTTTTTTATTCCTTTGACCATAAAAACCATTGCGTGGTTAGCAATTTGCAATTTATTATCGTGGCTTACAAATCCTTTCAGCTCGTCCGTTCCAGGGTTATACTGCACATGCGGTGTCAATGACATTTCGTCGAACATTAAAGTGCATAACCTATCTTCTTCAGTGAGCTCATCAACACTTTCTTTTAACTTTTAAAAAATTGAATTGTTAATTCCAGGCATTATTTTTATGTCACACAACAAGTTTTTTAATGATTTCGCTGATGGCAAATTAAAGTATTTATATAATAATTTATAACATTTAGGACTTTTCTTGAAAATCGAGAACGCTAATATTTTTTCTTCGGTGTTATACCTTCTCCCTCTAGGTTTTTTTGATGATTGGCGGAATGGCATGCCAGTAAATATCTGAGCCGATCGGGTCATGTTTCTTGTAAGTCGTGCAATGTCGTCACATCCACGTAATAGGTTGGAAACCGTAGCGAGCCTTGCTTTATAATGTCTTGCCTGTTTCACTGATTTACTTAATTTGTTTTTTAATCTTCGGATTTTTTTCTGAGCTGATTTATTTTCTTTGTGCAGGAACTCTGATGATTTATGACCTGCAGTTTATAAATAAACATTTTAACATTTATAACAATTTGTGATTATTTTGTGTGATAGTCTAATGTATGTACATGCACCGCGTGTTGTTACAATTAGCTTTAAAAAAGTTAAATATTAATAGTTACCTATATCTGAAGTTTTAGATGAAGAAGGAAGTTCAATTGGATGCAGTCGCTCATTTATATCTGAAACGTAATAAATCCTATGCATAATCCATTTGATAGGTACAGTTCATGTTTCTAGGGTTCCGTAGCCAAAATGGCAAAAACGGAACCCTTATAGATTCGTCATGTCCGTCTGTCCGTCTATCCATTTGTCCGTCTGTCACAGCCGATTTACTCGAAAATTACCCTGTATATGGGGCTTTTATGTATCTAGCTAGATGCCAATGTGCATGAGGATGCGCTTTGGCCACAATGGGGGCGTTACCGTATCTTTCGTCCTAATCCTCACGTCCCTTTTTCCATCGACACAGTGCATCCCACTATGTTTTTATGCGCACGTAACACGTTTGGAGTATCGTCATACGGTCAAAGGATGGTGTCGTGTAGTATAGTATTAAATTGTTTGATAAAACAAACAGACAAACATTAATTTACTTTGTTCAAGCTCTACATGAAAAAAACACAAAATATGTAGTACCTTCATTATTTTGTTGCGACACATTTTCCTTTCCTCCAATATTTGGCAGGCAATAATTGTGTTCTATTCCCAAGGTACATGGTGACAAAAATACACCTGAAAAGTAAAATAATAAAACTGATTAATTTTAATTAAAATGTATCAATAACATATTACTACATGAAAATTTGACAAAATTATATATAATATTTACTTCGGATACCGCGAGGATTACTCTATGAAAATGGATATACTCGCATATTAATTAACTTTAACTTCATTCCAATGTTTCGAACACTTTACAGGGTTTGTGGTCTGCAGTGGCGTGCACAGGGTTTTTGGTCAGGGTAGGCAAATTTTTTTTTCTCAAACTTGCTACGGAATGTTGATGTTACTTACTTTAAATTAAACCAGGAAAATACTATGTACCCGGTGTCAATTGCTAAGATGATATGTAAAGAGATTTCATGTATTTATTTCACACCTAGGACTGCAAACAAACCGTGTTTTGTTTTGAAACGTCAAATTGTGACACTAGGTCTTGACATTCAGCCACAGAAAAAAAAAATAACCTAAGAACTAATGTCTATACCACCAGGTAAAAGAATACCTCAAACAGATTTAAAAAAAAAGGCGCGAATGTTTTTTTTTTTAATGTACGATACTGTACTATTGGTTTATTTACAAATGAAATAGTATGGTTTGGCGAAATCAGTTCGTTTTATTTCACGGCAAGTTTGAGAAAAGCACTATACAAATCTCGGCGAGAAACAGGGTTACAGGCCGCGTATTCCTATCCAGGCGATATATCTACTTGGCCTGTAACCCTTCGTTTCCCGTCCTCTATAGTAATATACTATTACCTGCGGAACAAATTATTTTGAACATCACATTGTCAACTCGCGGATTATGTATGTACACAGACTTTTTCTATAACATGCGACACAACCTAAGTCTTATTTATTTTATTTATCTCGACCGTAAGTCTCGATGTAACATAAGCCACCAGCGATCTGAAAGTAATGCTTGGTAATGCTTTTCAGGTTGGCGAGTACGGCTACGGATACGGACAAACTAACAACAACTTTTGAAATAATTACAATACGACTGTTGCATACACGTACCTTTACAAACTTCTTTTGTTTTATTTTTTAAAATCTGCTAAATCAACACGTAAACGAGACACAACACAGTCACAGCTACAATCATCATTCACAATTAGAACTCATATCATAATTCAGTCACGCACTGCCACATCTAACACAATTACACTAAAAATTAAATCGAAAACGTAACAAAATCGCTCCATATCGAACTATACATAATAACAATAAAGAGTTTTGATATTTTCAAAAATTATCTGCTTCTAACCTTCAAAAGTGTATTGCATTGCAAATTTCAACAAAACAAAAATGACTGTTTGTATTTGTAATTTGTAAACAAATAAACCGGACATATTGTAACGCCTCTCGCTTCAAGTAAAAACCATACCAAAGGAGACCTTTTTAATTTGGCCACGACTTTGCGCGACCAGTAGACCTACCGCGAACGATTGACGTGTTGCTTCTCTGTCGCACTTACGTTCGAATGTACAAGTGCGAGAGTGAGGACAAAACTTCATTCGTGGTAGGCCCTCACTATGGCGACTCCATAAGTTGAGATACCAATATCGGCTCTCTCTCGCACCTATGGCATAGGCGCCGCTTATTTTCGTTCTTGTGTGCGTCATTTTCTATCTATGTGTGAACTGGGCAAAAATATGTATACAGTCCACGGACATGATTACACAAACGCACGGTGTGAGTATGTGTGTTTTTGCAGGCTGTAATAGCAGTTGCCTTATCCCAGGGTCGCGTTTTATAAAGTTACAATTTACAATTTCGCTGTTTGCCTCTCTTTCTCGCCAATATGTGCGTGCGATAGAGAGGCAAACAGCGAAATTGTAAATTGTAACTTTATAAAACGCGACCCAGGTGGCGCTCTCCGCGTTCTGGCGCAGCCGCGCGCGAATTCCGCCTATGCAATCGTATGCGAGCAGAGTCGCGCGGAAATTTAAATCGCCGCGAGCTCCGTTAATACTAAAGGGATAAGTGGATTTCTTTCAGAAACATTACACATTATTATAATGGAGACGAATAAGTGTATGTATATTCTATTCTGCTAGGGTAGGCAGTGCCTATTTGCCTATATGGAGTGCACGCCACTGGTGGTCTGTGGGGGGACCATGCATCCATTTTCATAGTTTTATTTCAAAATTATATATTTTCTTAGTCAATCAGATTGTACCAGTAAGAGACATGAGCTTTTACTGGCAGTCCCAATAAATTTGAATGCAAATA
>JALPQI010015993.1:0-36089 GCA_025490895.1 Thaumatotibia leucotreta | reverse complement strand
ACTAAAAACATCATAAAACTTTCTTTTATCATATCCTCCTACCTATTCATGGCAGTTTTGCCAGTTTATTCTAGTCATAGACTAATTTACGCGATTAACTTTTACAAAAAAAACTCCCGCTAAAACTCATTCTCCTACGTTAGCTACATTATCAGATACATGAAAAATAATCAAACTATTCCGCCCAACATTACGAATACCTAAAATACCAGCTCGAATACATAAAAATGGTATAACGCCCCGAACTAAACCCTCCCCGGTAAAATATTATGACGTTTTTCCTCCCGCCTATAGATATAGTGACAGATATGACGAGGGCTCTGTCATTTCCTCTTATAAATTGCGTACCATAGTCGCAAGGGTTGCCAAATGAGATTTGCCGTAATTCTGTTATTTTGACAACAAGTTGCCGCAGAGTAATTGTTTTCGTGTAACCTTGTTATGGAAATGTGTAGTTTTGCGGATTGCGGGTTCGTTTGTTGAGGTTTAATCGATTTTTATGAGAATTTTTATTTGAGAGTGTAATAATAATAAACTTAGATACATATTTACCCCCTTATTCATAAAGGTCTTCTAACTTAGTAAGCCGCTCAGTATGGTTTGTCCTTTTCGATCTTATCATTTTATCTCCTTAAACTGTTTTATTTATCTCCTTAAACAGTTGTTGTGCAAAAAGGGAAACAAGTATAAATAAAGTAATTTGTCGGCCTCCGTAACTCAGTCAGTAATGGCCCTGCCTGCCTGAGATCCCGAGTTCGAATCCCAATGAGAGCATATTTTTGTGTAAAACAAACATTAAATTTGTTCGTCAATCTGTGTTGTTTTCTATTTTAAGTATGTATTTTGTCAGCCTCCGTAGCCTAGTTGGTAGTGACCCTGCCTACGAAGCTGGAGGTTCCGGGTTCGAATCCCGGCGAGGGCATTATTTGTGTATTTATTTATCACAAATATTTGTTCCTTGGTCATGGCCGTATATGTATTTAAGTATCTATATGTATTTCTATCTATTATATATATCGTCGCCTGGTACCCACATCACAAGCCTTAGTTGAGCTTACTGTGGGACTAGGTCGATTTGTGTAAGATGTCCCACGATATTTATTTATTTATTTATTATTTATTTATTATATTAAATATACCTATTATTATCGTCTCGTAGTACCCACAACACAAGCATTAATTGAGCTTACGAATGTCCCACAAGATTTACTGTTTATTTTATTTATAACGATTAAATAAATAAATATCAACACCCGAAGTACCATACTGCCGGAAACAAACGCACGTGCCGCTCCGTTCTACGCAACAGTCGTTTTCATTATGTTGGACAACATGACGCGGCGCAAGTTTGTTTTTAAGATATTGAGCGTTGGATGCTAGGATATTTAGTTATCGAAACTCCTAGAGAACCAGCGGGTAAGGGTGAAGAGACATTATATTAGCATGCGTACATATTTTGTCAATTGAAATTGGCCGTTTACTTAGTCTGAAACGCATATGCATGCGGAAAGCTGGACGCGGTTTCATATTAAATTGATAATTTCTATAGACATTACGCGTACGCATGCTGATATATTAAGTCGTCACCCTAAATTCTCATTATTTTTTGTAATTTACCAAATAATAACCCGTATTTACCCAAAGTGGCGGATAAAAATATTTAGTTAAAATTACCGTTTTAATATTTTATTTGAGAATTTCTATTTATAGTTGTGCCCCTAACTTGCATTATAATTTTGATTACATATTTAAATCTTTTCACTTAGGTTCACGAGTTATTTCCATTTAAATTTAGAAAAAACCACTAATTATATGAAGCTTGCTTATTACTGCAATGAGGGTTTTTGATATGAGGTGAGATGGCAGCACTGAGCGGGAGTTTTGACGAATTGTCAAAATATTCAATTCAATTCAATTCAAATTCTTTAATGTCAATAATAACACATGACAAATATACTTACAACTACATGAAATCATATTAACACACTTATTACTAAAAAAAAAAAAAAACGCGCATATAATAAATACGCGCATTTAATTTTCCATGTATTTAAAGGTTTATTTATTCTGAAAACCATTACTTTAGGAATATTGTTTTCTAAAATTAATAAAAAAAATTGTTCCAAGTCAATTCCCATGAAATTAACAAAGTTATAATAATTATTTTTAATACCAGTGATTTTACGCGCCTGTTTTATAGCTCAGTCTTCAGTTCGACGACCGTGTATACGTATTAGTCCCAGGCCCAGGTGCCTATGAATAGTATGAATCTGACAGCTGTGTGGAACCGACGCCTAGGTACTCTAGCGCTGTCTGGTGGCAGAAAAAATGTCGAAAACCCTCATTGTGCAAAAATTAAAACATGAACATAATTTAATTGACAAAGAAAAATATTGAATTGTGGTGATGGGAAATGTATGTATTAGTTACATCACAACGATAAAAAACACGCACAAAGTCTCAGGGCGGTCCTAAGTTGATTAAAATTAAAAATGTCCCTATAATATGGAGAACTACGAATAACATTGAAATACTGTCCTGCTCAGACTTTTGAGTGTGAGCACGATAGCATTACATGACTGTGTACTCATAGAAAAAATGCTAAATCATTTGTACCTTTTCCCATGGTATTAAGGTTCAAAACCGTTACATATTTTATCTTACTACTGGAAACTTTAATCACGTAAATTACCCTCATATTTTAATTTTATTAACGCATAGCTACACCCACTTACGCATAAAATGTATGTATTTACCCGCCGAAAGAGGGTTACGTTTTTATATATTAATTAGTATAGTAACCGTCAGTCATAGATAAGTAAATTAATTAGGAATGTTACAAATGCGATACTTGACTTTCAGGCAAGCGGAGTAGAATCCAACAATTTCACCACGTTGACAAGTGCTACAATTGTAAATTTACTGTTTCTGCAGTCGATAGACTACAGTTACCGCTTACCATCGGAAGGGCCGTGCGTTTGTTTGCTCAGTTCAGGAACTTTAATAAATCAGCAGTAAATAACTACTTTTTTGTCAGGCAAAATTACAATTGTCACAAAAAACACGACAATTGTAGCGAAATTCCGACATAAACCGAATCTCATTTCAAGATTTAATGAAAATTGTACTAAACCTTGCTACAATTTGTTAAAATATAGGAATTAGTAATAATTTTATGTTGGTGGCAACCTAGCACATGGACCGTCCGATAGTAAGCGGTAGCCGTAACCTACGGAGACATCAGTAACAGTGATATTTTACAACTGTCACACTTGTAATTATGGTGAAATAAGCCACAGATCCCGCAGGAGAAGTTGGGGTGGTGACAAATGTATTCTTACTGCCGTCACCACACTTGCCCAGCGTGGCGATTATGAGCATTTTCCTCCTAATGCGTCTACACGCATAGTTAATAGGAGAGGCCTACGTCCTGCAGTGGACTATCATAGGCTGTTCATGATTGATGGTTTAATAAAGCCACAGGTCCTCAAACAAAACCTAACCTATGTCCCCTTCCAGGTGACATCAGTAACAGTGATATTTTACAACTGTCACTTGTAATTATGGTGAAATAAGCCACAGGTCAAACAAAACCTAACCTAAAATCCCCTTCCAGGTCTGGTTCTCAAACCGACGCGCAAAATGGCGACGAGAGGAGAAACTACGGAGTCAGAGACGAGATGCCCCCGCCGCCTCCCCGCCCGCGCCGCCCGCCCCGCGGCTGCCCCTCAACGGAGGCTTCAACTCTATGTATAGTCCGATACCACAACCCATTTCTACCATGAGTGATACTTACAGGTATGTCTATCTACTTTTTCTCAAACTTGCTACGGAATGTTGATGTTACTTACTTTAAATTAAACCCGGAAATACTATGTATCCGGTGGCATATGCTAAGATGATAGGTATGTAAAGAGATTTCATGTATTTATTTCACACCTAGGACTGCAAACAAACTGTCTTTTGTTTTGAAACATCAAATTGTGACACATGTCTTGACATTCAGCCACAGAAAAAAAAATAACCTAAAAACTAATGTCTATGCCACCAGGTAAAAGGATACCTCAAACAGATTAAAAAAAAAGTTAGGCGCGAATGTTTTTTTTTAATGTTGTACGATACTGTACTATTGGTTTATTTACAAATCAAATAGTATGGTTCGGCGAAATCAGTTAGTTTTATTTCATGGCAAGTTTGAGAAAAGCACTATACAAATCTCGGCGAGAAACAGGGTTACAGGCCGCGTATTCCTATCTGGCCTCAGTTCCTTCGGCCAGATATATCTACTTGGCCTTTAACCCTTCGTTTCCCGTCCTCTATAGTAATGTACTATTTGTCTGTTGTTGCCATGGTTACGGTGTCCTGAGTCACGCTGGTTTTATGAAAAATGATGCAAACATGCGCCGTAACGTGCCTGCTATACAGACACATCTAAAAATAGAATTGTGAAAAGATACCATATTTTCCTGCAATATGGCCACATAATTATCACTATTCACTACATAGTATAAAATAAAGTATTTTTTTTTGTCCCTATGTCCCTTTGTACGCTTAAATCTTTAAAACTACGCAACGGATTTGGATGAGATTTTTTAATAGGTAGAGTAATTCAAGAGGAAGGTTTTTTTTTTATGTAGGTATAGCACCCGTGCGAAGTCGAGGCGGGTCGCTAGTCTTCCATAAAATTCGATTTTTAAATGTGGCCGTATAGCAGACGAGATATATTAAAGTTTAAAATCCATGCTTGACAAAAATATCCTAGTTAATAGCTGATTTATAACGTTTCCGCGTGGCATAAAGTTCCAAGTGGTTCTAAAAAATGGTGAAAATAAAAATAACCACTTATTAGATGCAAAAAGTACGGGTCCATCTGACCTCTCGTTAATAGTTATGGTGCTCTCACACTGGATGTTATTAGTTATATTAAAAACAAAGTGTAACAAGGACAATGTAATAGAAAGAAAGAAGAAGAAAGAAAGAAATGTAATACATTAATATAAGATATTTTAGAACTCTGGAATCGAATCCAAAACAGTTACAGATTAATTATGTTATGTTATAGCCTATACAAGTATACAGTATTTACATTTATACCAATATAAATGATAAACACCCGACAAGCGTCCGACACGGGCAAAAACTTCATACCAATTATCACCTAAGGAAATATTTTCAATCTTGCATTAAAATAAATGTAAACTGCTTGCACAAATACACTAAAACTGAACACTGGTAAATACAAAGTGCTTTGAACTCTCATTCCAACCACTAGCGCCATCTATCATCGAGCGGCGACACTAATTAAATTGAGCGGGAAATCGCGCGGCAAAGGTCGCGCCTTGCGCTTTTCACATAGATTGAAAACAACTTAAGAACTAGCAAGTCAGTAGACCTACCAACGTCTTTAGAGTGATAATAATAACGTTGAAGCAACAAACTACGCCGAACTTTACATATGACGTTTTAGTTTTGATGATAGAAGTGCACTGAGACGCTTCGAGTCCCGAACCGAAGGTCGGCCTTCCACTTGGATTGATTTTTAATACTTGAACGAGGTTTTAGCTTTTGTCGTTGGAAATTAAGAACTTCCCTTTACTTGACACTAGCCATGCCTTTTGCCGTTAACGGGTCGTAAAGTTTATGAATGGTTTTGATGTCCTGTCGTACTAGTATACTTTTAACGGCTTCTTTGATGATTTCCTCGGTGATAAATATTTTCACTCGAAGCTTAAATCGTTGTCTTTGTTTGTGTTGACATAATTATCTAGAGGCCAGTAATCCATTTATATTATAGTATTTTACACAATCGTGTCTGAGAGCTTTTCAGTCGAGTAGACTAAACCACTAATTGGAGTTCGAGGCCAAAGAATCTACGAAAATATTGCCACAACAATGAAATGTTCTTACAATAGTAAATCCTTATTTTCTAAAAACAGACGTTGAGATATCTTATTTATTGGTAATTTTAATTCTTTAATTTATAGATACAATATTATTTACTTATTTTCACGTAAATATAAGATATTTTAATAAAAACGGAATTATCCGCAATTATTAGTAACAACGTTGGTATTGCGCTGGTATCACCTCAGGTGTTAATAACATTTGGTACAGCAATTTAACTACACATAAATTAAAACCCTATTTCTGCATACGTTTAGAAAATTGCAGAATAATACATTGTAGCGTGCTTTATGTTCACATTTCGTATTCGTAAAATTCATTTGCCCTACAAATTTCTTTGGCAGTGCTATAGTTCTCCATTTAAATTATCATAGAGATCTAACGTTTTGTTTGTGTTCACTGGTAATTTTAAGTTCTTTACAAGAAAATGTTGTCATATCAATGTTAGTTAAGAGAAAATAAAAGTTTTTAGGTATTTACGTGTTTTTAAGAAAATCCTAGTTGTGACAGCCATATTAAACAGAAAGGCGTAAAAACATTACAGAGGTATATAATGTTTTTATTAGGAATTATTTTAAATAAAAAATTTAAATAACAAAAAGGTTGTGGAAACCTGAAAACTTTATTTGACAATGACATAAGAGACTTTGACAGATTTGACAATAACGCATCTGTCGTAGTTTCGTTGGCCTCGAACTCCAATTACTGGTATAGCTTTGTGGCCTAAACCTACCGTGTTTAGGCCACAAAGCTAGCTGAGTGGCCTAAGTAAGGTACGAGGTTGAAAGCATTATAACACTGTTGTGTACAATACCTACTTTTTCTACAAGTCAATAAAAATAAGCAAACATAACTAAATTATAAATATTAGATGTCATACTTATACCAAAGAAAAACGACCAAGATCACAATACGTTAAACAAATCTAAATTATGAAATAAATAGGTACGCCGAAACAAAGTGCAGCTGCAGATCCAGAGGTGGCCGCTCGTTGATGTCTTTTTTGCTCGCACAAATCTATTGGTCACATTCATTATAGTTGCCTACAGCGTTGTGTAATTAAGTTCATTATAGTCCAAGTATACAATATATTTTTTCTAACTAGTGCGAAAAAACGAACTTTCCGCACGCTTCGCGAGTGGTAATATCTCTTTTTGATGCACTTGTTATGAAAAAAATCGTCCCTTACACGTACAAAAAAATTTTTTTAACGGGTGATTGTCGCCCTCATTTCACTTGGGCTCCAACTTTCACCCTCGCTGAAAAAAAGTTTTCCCGCACTAGTAAGGAAATGTACTATTAAATTCAATTATCGCATCTTCATTAATAAACCGAAATAACTCAAAATTTGAGGATTTTAAGACTTTAAGATAATACAAAATAAGGCAGAGAGGAGCATAAGATGACTACAACAGTCGCCAAAAAATCCCGAGTAGTCGTTTAAAGTTAGAAGAGTAATTTCGTAAAACATTAAACGCGAATTCCCAAAAATATGGAATTTAGAGTTATATTTCGGTTTATTAAAGGTGCGTCTTGCCGTGTGGTGACGGCAGTAAGAATACATTTGTCACCACCCCAACTCTTCCTAAGGTTACGTAAGAGTAGACTAAAGGATTTAAGTGTCACTGACCATTCTACAAGATTGATGATGGGCAGCAGCGTCATCATAGTGGACACATTACTGCGATCGCCAATCCGCTTGCTGCGCATGCCGATTATGGGCATTTACCTCCTAATGCGTCTATACGCATAGTTAATAGGAGAGGCCTACGTCCAGCAGTGGACTATCATAGGCTGATGATGATCGCATCTTCATTAATAAACCGAAATAACTCAAAATTTGAGGATTTTAAGACTTTAAGATAATACAAAATAAGGCAGAGAGGAGCATAAGATGACTACAACAGTCGCCAAAAAATCCCGGATCGTTGTAAGTTAGAAGAGTAATTTCGTAAAAAATTAAACGCGATTTCCCAAAAATATAAAATTTTGAGATATTTCGGTTTATTAAAGGTGCGTTATGTCTAGGGGTCGGAACAATGGGTGCAAAACTTTAACAAAACTTTAAAATTGACATATATTGAGAAATACGAATATTATTGAAAAATCTGTATCCAATTGTATTCCCTCTCTCGGAATCTTCAACTTACAATGTGTGGGTGTGTAGATATGTATATTTTATGGATGTATGTGCTATGTCAAGTCCATTTGAGAAGTTTTGTTAAAGTTTTGCACCCATAATTCCGGCCCCTAGTTATGTCTATCTTGCACGATGTATTCAACCCATCTCCCGCCCACAGCTCGATGTCCGGCGGGCTCTCGTCGTCCTGCCTGCAACAACGCGACGGCGGCTACCCGTACATGTTCGGCGACGTGCTCGGCAACGGCGGCTATGCGCGCGCGCCGGCTGCGCACCAACACGCGGCGTATAGCCAGCCGCAGGCCGCCGCTAGTACTGGTAAGTCACACATCACTTAATGAGAAATAGTTATCTGTTTTACTAGGGAGTAAAGTGATTGTTTAACTCTCGTGCAAATATTGAAACGCACGAGTTTTAAGGCACGAGAGTTGAACAAGCTTTGCTGCCGAGTGAAACACAACATTTTTACCACACTAAAGCGAGGAAACATGCGAGATAAAACTCAATCATAACAAATTAGAAGGTATTTATTTGAAAGTCCTCGTTTAAATTTTAAAAGAAAAAAATATTCGGATGCGTTCTGAAATTTGCATAGTGAAAACACTTTCATTTTCCTATTGTTTTTATTTGTCGTATTTTTAGAACTTTTAGTTAATAGTACATTAGTATAGAGGACGGGAAACGAAGGGTTACAGGCCAAGTAGATATATCTGGCCGAAGGAACTGAGGCCAGATAGGGATACGCGGCCTGTAACCCTGTTTCTCGCCGAGATTTGTATAGTGCTTTTCTCAAACTTGCCATGAAATAAAACGAACTGATTTCGCCGAACCATACTATTTCATTTAAGTTAATAATATACACCAATAGTACAGTATCGTAAAATATAAAAAAAAAACATTCGCGCCTAACTTTTTTTTAAATTTATTTGAGGTATTCTTTTACCTGGCGGTATAGACATCAGTTCTAAGGTTATTTTTTTTTCTGTGGCTGAATGTCAAGACCTAGTGTCACAATTTGACGTTTCAAAACAAAAGACAGTCTGTTTGCAGTCCTAGGTGTGAAATAAATATATGAAATCTCTTTACATATCATCTTAGCACATGACACCGGATACATAGTATTTAAGAGTTTAATTTAAAGTAAGTAACATCAACATTCCGTAGCAAGTTTGAGAAAAATATTTTACACAATCGTGTTATAATAGAGAGCTTTTCAGTCGTGTACTTATACTTCGTTTTTTTTAGCATTAGAAAGACCTTTGCAGAACGAGATATAAGGTTTTTTTTACAGGCAAATTCTGCGGATCGAACAGTGAATACGAGTTATTAAATATCACGTATTTATTATCATGCTATATTAATACATACATTACGCAGTGTTGTGAGCAGATAAGAAACATAATGTTAGTTAATTTTATATTCTAAGATGAAAACATAAGAATTTTAATAAATTGCGTTTGCAATTTTTCATAGAAAGGTTGTACATTAAAAAACCTAAAGAGGCAGAGTTCTCACACAATTTTAAAATGTCACTGTCACTAATCTGTTATTCGATTTCATATTGTTGTCGGTTGAGTCGGTTGTGTTTTCTATTGCTGTTAGCTTACTTAAAGATTGTTGTTATCGTTTTTGTTCAATTTCGTTATTAATTGTTGATCTATTTAGATATTTTGTTTGTTACATTTAAAATTGATGAAGTCGTAGCCGGTTCTGGCTAACGTTTTTTCATCTCTAAAGAAGAAGCGGCAAAAGAAAAATCCTGTGACTGCCAGTGAAAAGCCAGGATAGTGGTGAATATTTACAAATTAGTGTCAGAAATGTGCCATAGAAAGGAATATCCCACTAAATCGGATCGTGTGAAAAAGACTGCTGAGACTGCTGGCATATCGTTGGCTACGGTATACAACATTTTAAAAGAAAATACATTTTTAAATGAAATTAGATAATATATAGATAACACTATGGAAAAGATTATTATAAACGTTGGTGGTTCCGAGTCCTCGGATTCTTCCACTGACAGTGAATAAAACTATGTATGTCACCTGAGTTTTATTTTCTAATTTGTTACCAAATTCAAACTACATTAGAGCGTTCCAGATTGAAGCCGCCTATAATGTCGACAAATACTAAACGACGTTGCCGATGGGTAGGGTTGTCTTACTATAGTCATCTGCTCAGTATTTATGACACCGTGTTCGCTTGTATACCGATAGTTTTAATTATTAAATGCATGACTTTTAAAAGTATTGGGAGTGCATAATGTAAGCTAGATTAAATATGCAAATATTGTTAAATTTTATTCTAAACCTAAACAAACTTCATTAAATTCAGTAAATGTAAAATCGGTACGTTATGAGTTACAAATTTATAAAAAAAATACTTTGTTAAAACCGCCAAACACTAAACGAAAACCTTCAATATTTAACTTTTTTCTAAATTGCCGCCATCTTGCTTATAAAACACTTATAACTTTTTTAGATACAGTTTTGCCAACAAATTAATAATAAATGCGAACACTATGCGTTCAGCTATCGGTAAATATCAAATGATATGTATGTAAGTAGTGTAAGTACATAAGTTCTGAGAAATTCAGTGGTATCGGCCGAAATCGAAGAAGGAAGGTTTACGACCACTGCTTCTTTGTTCACCCGTTTGACAGATAATTCTAATCTTAAATAAAACGAAGTATAGTTTAAGCCGGAGTAGTCGCTCGACCGGGGCGTCCGTGTTAAACAATGAGGGTTTTCTCGAAAACGTATGCCACCAGTTGGCGCCACTATAGCCGTAAGGTCCCGCTAAGAAACACAATTATCTAGCCTCAAAGAAAAACTAACTAGAAGGTATTTTTTTTATATAATTTTATTAACTCATACAAAACATTTAAACACGAAACTATAGGCGTTCTTAGAATTTAGACAAGTTTCTGGACCTGACGCCTCAGTGCTGCTGCCCTAGTGAACATCATTTCAGAAAACCCTCATTGCAAACGTATGCGCGCGGCCTGAGTGCACGCCGGTCAAATCCCTTAAGGTGCGTTCAAACTAAAAGAGCATTCGCTGTTCTAACCTCCCACTCTACGAAATTCGATCATTACACAAAACGTGATTGGTTGATTTCGTAGAACGGGCGCTAGAACAGCGAATGCTCTTTTGGTTTAAACGCACCTTTAGACGCTCGACGCGCCGCTGCCCGCCCCGCCGGACGCTCCGCTCGACGCTCGCCACTCAGGCCCTAACGCCGCGGCCACGACATCGGTCTAAGGCGACCGGCTTAGCGGAAAACGTATGGTGCTTCTTCTCGTACCCATATGCATCCCGCTCCAACTCATGGATTCGCTCGCTGGTCGCCTTAGACCAATGTCGTGGCCGGGCCGTAAGGCCTGTAGACATTCGGCGGGGCGTTCGTTAAACAAATGCCGTACGAGCGTGGCCTGAGCGTCGCTACTCAACCCTTAAGCCACTGTATAATTGTGCCAACGTAAAGTGTGGACGTGCTCTCCCTCTCAGTTACCCTGACGTGTATCTCACTTACGGGCATTTTCAGTTTTAGGGACACCCGATTAGCGTGAAAAAAAAACCTTAATTGCAGTCAGCTTTGTAACGACATTTAAGAACGATATCTTTAGAAATTTAAACTTCATCGGTGTTTTTATATTAAAATACCGCTTATATTTTGTAAAATTAACACCAAAACCGAGCTATGATCGAAACTTAGTGCTTAATTGTCATTACAAAGCTGACTGAAATTAAGGTTTTTTAATTTCACGCTAATTAGGTGACCCAAAAAGTGAAAAAGCTCTTACACAAGACGCTTACATCTACACGAGCGTAGACCAACGTGTTTGTTTCATACATTTCATGGCTATCCCGGGTGTGATTTAGCCTAGCACTGGTAATTTACTTGTAAGGAATTTCTATTGTTCAATACAAATGTACGGACGTATAATTATGTACTTACTAGATAATATATGATATATTGTGTATAACATTCATGGGGTTAACTATAGATATAGATCGATACGCCAGAAAACGATGCGAGATAAAAAGTAACGCTTGGTAATTATAGTATAGAGGTAATCCAAAAACTTCCTTTAACGGAAGGTTCAACTTTCGTATATCTATACCTAGCTTAATACGGTATTTTCATTGGAATCAACAGATACTTATAGTTACCTGAGTAAATATTCAATTCGTCGAAAGCTATCTCCCATTTAGAAAACAAAAATATTGAACGCCGATCCCTGAAAACGCTACAAAACCGTCGAAATCAAGAACCTTGGAAAATATTTACCAACTCCGTAATAAAATGTAAAAAACGCTGAGTCAAGAGCAAGGGGCGCACCGCGACATGACAGGGAAACAAAAAAATAAAACCGGGAAAAAGAGGGAAAAATAGGAGTTGCCCCGATTGGATTTGCCGTTGTCTGTTCCTTACAAATGGGTTTTAAATTGATTTTGAATATCGAACGGTTTTCTGTAGACGACGTTGATTCTTACGCAAATGCGCGCCAATTTAATGGACAAACTTACACGCACGAGCTTTTGTTTGCGGTAATATCCCGTTGTAGTATCATTCGTATAATATATTTCCAACAATTTCACGTAATAATATAGTAGGTACCTCGTTCCTATTATCAGCAATATAATAAGTAAAATACTTATACATAATTACCTAGGTTTATTAGACTGACGTAGGTAACTAATACGTACTTACGTGATGTGATTCATCTTTACGAACTTTAACCGTTTCAGTGCGGATGACACGCCAGGCGTGTCATGAATGTTTTTAACGAATGGAGTATGACACGATAGGCGTGTCATCATATTATATGGCGTAAGGTACGCTTGGCGTATCATCTTTATATATTCTGAAGTATCATGAAAAAATTGTTCGCCGCCATAGACAAAAGTTTTTGAAAATGGAACACGCAACGAATCGGTTATCTATAAAAAATGTATAAAATTGGAAAAAAGTTTGCCAGATCATTGCATGAATTGGATATATTCAACCATTTCTTCCAAATAGAATATGGAAGGGGTACCTACATTTCTGCGCAGGTTTCTGTACATTCCACTAAAATGTATAGGTAGGGAGTAGGGAACTAACAGTAAAAAGGGTAGGTATGATTATCTTAAATATGCGCGAAAAACACAAATGGAAATTCCTCGACGGCGTGAAAAAACGCTAAACAAAATCAGCGAATCTGGATTTATTATTCAGAGAGCAAACCCATTGTTTCCCAAAGGCAGTAACTTTTCCATTTGATATTATATATCATGCGGCCGACATTTTTAGCCGTAGGTGGCGGAAAGGGGCATGAATTATTGTTGTTCATTGTTGGACTGAGTTTCAGCGCGAACAAAAGAGTTTTCCATTCAAAATGCACGCTCGTTTCATTTAGTCTTTTGCGTTTTCGACGGGTGCATTCGCAGCTAGGGTATTAAATAATGCGGATTTGTTGCAGGCTTCATTTTGGCGCCTTGTGCTTTCTTTTACGTTTTCATATTGTTTCTTTAAGCTTGATGAAAAGAAGCTGGAAACGACGAGGGGTTTTTATTTATCTACACTAATGAATCGCTGTGTTATGGGCCACCTAACATTACCTATCAAACATAATCATCATAATAATTTTGCACGTGGTGATGACACGTATTCTAATATTTTACAGATTTACTTACCTGTAAGGTAGTTAAGGCTAACTACAATATTTTTGTTAACGTACAGGCGTACGTACGTATACTTAAATTATGTCTTTATTGGGTTCAAAATTCCGATAAAATTCAGGAGCGTTAGTCTTTGTATCGTGTTCATGAACACGATACAAATACATTTTGACAATGAATAATTTATATTAAAATTAAGTCATGGACCGAATTTTAAATACTTGTGTATAGATTTGACGTAGGACTCTTTGGGATGTAGATTTTTTTTATTTGAAATACACAAGAGAGTTCTTATTTAACAGTTTAACACTTTGCGAGACAGTAACCCCCTTATTCATAAACGTTTGCTAACTTAACAAGCCGCTAATAATTATTTGTCCCTTTCGGTCTAACAATGTGTCCATAAGAGCAAAAGGGATAAACTATTATTCGCGGCTTGTTAAGTTAGCAAACGTTTATGAATAAGGCGGTAAGCCTATAGGCATTCGCGATATAAACTTAACAATGGTTAATTGAAAGTAGTGTCTATCAACGTATAACAAGTTTGAAGTAGGCAGGTAGTAGGTAGGTAAAATTGACAAGCTCCCACTATAGACGAAGCATAAACGCATAGACACAGGCCATTGACTAGCGGGTGTTTAGCGGCGATAATGGCGCGAAGTGAACGCGCCAGTTATCGCCATCGGCAGGCGAGGGGTTAGCTGGATGGCTGTCTGGATATCTGTAACCTATGTGAAATATATTATCTTGCGTTGTAAGTTGTTCGGCACTATGGTTTACGCTCGTAATCCTATAGGGGTCCGTACCCAAAGGATAAAACGGAACCTTATTACTAATGCTCCTCTGTTTGTCTGTCCGTCTGTCATCAGGCTGTATCTCGTTAAACGTGATAGTTGGACAGTTGTAATTTTCACAGATCCAGTATTTATGTTGCCGCTATGACAACAAAAACTAATATATATATCCAATTAAAGACACTATTAACTTCTGATGGGGACAATGACCTTAGCTTCATTAGACAATGAAAATTAACACAGTGCCCCATCAAAACATAGATGCAAATGCATTGTCTTTACTAACTGAATTATTGGTACCTATAGTTATCCAAAATCTCTCCACTCACTATAATTACGCAATTATTTTAGTGAAGATTCAAAGCAACGTAACATCATACGATGATAATGGCGCTTGTGTCATTCTTACTACTAAGCTATATCTATAGGGTTGTCACTCAGCTTTCTGACATAATCAAGCAATGTATCGAGTACCGAACGGTATCAACCCTTAATTATACAAACTCGTATCTCAAAGTTACCTACTTCGATACCAACCTTACTCCAACGGGTTAGGATCTAAATTGGCGTTAAATTATTCAACATTAGACGTTTTGTAAATTATTAAATATCGTATTAGATACGGTGGTTTGTCGCGCTAATAGGTTTTACGGTAGGTATGACGTTTGAGACCTAGATCTAGGTAATTGATGTGGAATGCGTATCGGACGTTCAATGTGCGTTATGTTATGCGATCGATAATATCTACTCAGACCCTTTGAATGCTGTTCACACGTAATTGATGCAGACTTATGACATGTACTTACTGACGTAACGATTCTGTGTAGGTATCCGCGTTATTTAATACTCAAAATAACGCTAACGTACAATGTAAGTAGGTAGTCTACCTATAGATACATGAACAATTTTACAGTTTAGTTCAAAGGACTATTCGACTGCACTTACTTATCACTAATCTTAAGATCTTGTACTTATATGTATAGTATGAGTAAGTAATTACCCATGTACTTATACCTACTATATGTATAAGTACTATGTGTAGTGTATGTACGAGTACTAACCTTCACAATAAATCAATGGGTGCGTTTAAAACAGGGACTTAGCGCACCCCTTAATTCGACAACGTCCAAACCAAAATACTCGAAATGGTCTCTAGCCCACTTTTCTTATTTTTTTCGAACCAGATTTATTGAGACTGTCGAGTGTCAAGTAGGCTTGAACACACGACCATCCCTTATTTCTGTCGAATTAAGGACTGATGACTTCTTCCTCCAAGTAAAAAATCATTTCATGAACTATATCAAAATAAGGTGTTTGAACACAAATTAACCTTCCCTTTGTCCACAGGTGTAATATCGGCAGGCGTATCAGTCCCCGTGCAAATACCATCGCAAGGTCCCGATCTCGCATCAAACTACTGGGGCAGACTCCAGTGATCCCAGCTATTCGGGTTCCCACGACTACTGATGGAGAACCCGACAGAGCCATCTAGCGAAATGTCGCACAACTACGACCTCTCGATGAACGCTCTCAATATGACGGCGGGACACGATGCTATTGAGATGCCGGAGGTGTCGTAAGCAACTGATGATGTTCAAACGTAGTTTTAAGCGGCCCATGTGGTAAAATATACTGAGGAATTGATGGTTCGTCTATTGCTCAGAAAGTCAGAAGGCTTATGATGGTACCGCGTCTAATCGTTTGTCGTTGCCGTCACGTTCTAACAAGTATGCAAGTTCGAAAGTGACGCGTTGCACGATCAATTGATAAAACTGGACCATCATAAGCCAGGACAGAGCGATATAGGTAGTTCCATGAGAGTTGAGGTTACACACAACATGTCTTGAAAACTTCTTTCGTAGGTACTGAATCAATCGCAATTGTAATATCGACCAAAAAAAGTTTTAAATCATTCCCCTTGAATATTTTGCTTGTCAATCACCTCAATCATTCATTCACTCACTCCAATTCTGGTAAATCCTAAAAACTACAATATTTGGATGTTTCAGTTTCATTATACTACTCAGTGTAATTTACTACGTGCGTTTGATTTTTAAACTAAGCTAAGGAATTGGGTGCCGCAGAATAATTTCCAAAATAATAATTCCTATGTACCTTTACGAAATAGACTAAAAAGTTTCTTCCGTTAAAATATGATAAAATATTTATTTTCCGATTACGTAGATAAGGTACCTATTTTGTGTTTCATTGAAACATACACACGTTAATAAGAATTCCGTACGTTAGAAAAAAACGTTTTAGAACTGTACATTTAGCAATTGTGATTTATGAAATTAAACTCTGAACCCAATGAGTTAGAAGTGTATATACAGCGCCATCTTTGATCGAGTAGCGGCAGCTTTGACCGCTCCGCGTGAAAATCCGAAATACCATGTAAATAATTGTCTGTGCCAACGTTCTATGATAAGTGTTACGCACCCTTTACGTGCACAACCCTTTTTCTTTGATGTATGCAATAGGGGTGACAAGTATTAATAGGGCAAAATTCCATGTTCCGGCGTTCGCGCCCCCACTCGCCAAATTGTCACTACAAATAGCATTTATATTATTTGTACAATTCGTTCTAACAGCACTTAGTTAATTTACAATATTTATTTATTAATAGGAATCAATGTTGCTGTGATTAAATTAGTATAGATATTATTTTAACACATTGTTGACGTGTAAGCCAAAATTGCATTTATTTCTTAATTGTATTTTAATTAATAGTCGATATGATGGTGCTGGTTTTCAGCAAGTTCAATATTTTACATTTAATTTTAATGTAAAGTGACCCTTTTAATATATTTTCATTGTTTAATGGAATGAAATGCAATACGGACGGGGCGATATGATATAAAAAGTGTATGTATAATTGTAAGATAGTCATAAGTGTAAAATAAATTATTAATCGATTATAAGTGCATATAGATTGAGGGAATTACAGTGAAATTTAATAAATATCGCATTAACCATTAACTTTTTTGTTTCATTACATGTCCTATTAAAAAGGTGATAAGCATATTTCAAGACCTAACTTGTAATTAACAGAAAACATTTACTGCGTTACTACAATTATTTTTATTTTATTGGTGTATTTAGTATAAATATAAGGGCTTATTTCAAAATCACAAAATATTTTTTTTTTGAGATAAATTAGCTCTTCTTTTATTTTGTCTGGGGAAAAGGATAGTGATCATTTTATCTAACGGATATATTTACGCGAGTATGAAACAGGCAGAGTTGGGCAAAAAGTAATAAGATTACTTCTGTATATTACATTTGTATGTGTACTTTGTAATATTTATTACAAAGTACACATACAAAAGTAATCGGAAGGAGTAATCATATTACTTTTTGCCCAACTCTGGAAACAGGCTTCAAGAATTCAGAGTGTTAATCGTCCATTGGTAGTATTGTGAACGTATTATTAATCAGCCATAAACGTATCGACTCTCAAAAGTTACCTAATAAAAATGCTCAAAAATATGTCACAGTTCACTACAATTCTGTGTAATAAGAATGTCGTAAAATATTTATAAGAGGATTCTTTCAATACATATTTTTGCACTTTGTACAGTCAAGTGCGCGTCCGCGTCAAAAACTTTGTCAAATCGGCCAAGTACCGAACTATTTGGCTACTCATACTGTTTCAAAGTAATTGACGCTGACTACATTTTTATTCAATTCACATTAATACAGCTCTTATTATATTTCTACGACCACATAAATATCCCTATCAAATTAACAAGTCAATATCCCAACCCCAAACAAAGTTATGATCATTTAAAATGACGAATGGGCACACTCGAGTGTTACTAATAGTGCAACAATGCTCTAATAAAGTGCGGAATAAAATATTATTATTAATAACCAATTGTGACGCAGCAGATGGCTGAAAGATCCAGGCGAATTTAAACTTTATTGCGTAAACGACAACTGTGGATAATCCGAGCGAATTCCAACTTTATTTCGTAAGGTACAACTTTGAATAATCGACTTTTGCGTAAGTAGCAACCCTATGTTCAAATCTGTCTACCAATTTATTTACGACACGTGTGACTCTTAACTCAGTGGCATAAAGATCACTATTGCTTGGTCTAATAGAAAATTGGTATGTGTGTTTCGCACACATACAAATACCCCTCTTAGGGTTGAACACAAAAGGATGGGATTAACTGTTGTATTGTAGCATTATAGTGATCACAGTATGGTGAGTTTTAAACGTTCAGCGGTAATTATTAAACAGTGTTTATAGGAGAATAATTTATTGAATTAGCAATTTGTATTGAAAAGCATATCTAGTAGTTGAAAACAAAAATATAGTAAAATATAAAAATATGCGACCATTAAAATTACTTTTCCATCTTTAAGCTCGAATTTGAATACATTTTTTTCTAGACAACTACAGAGTAACATTAAAAAACATTGAGATAAAATAATATATTTCAATGATCCCATACGTTTTTGTCGGAAACATAAAATTAAAATAATCATCTGCTGACAACCAAATCTCACTATAAAAACTGTCACTACTCTTAGCAACGTCGTATGTCAGTATTGAATCAGAACTGTGACAGTACCAAATACCAATAATATATAATAATATAATAGTAAGTAACAAATACCAATTTGAAGCTCAAAAGCTTTGAAGCTTTTGAGCTTCAAATTGGTATTTGTTACTTAGTCAGATTTGGTTGTCAACCCACGATATACAGAAAATAATAGCGATAAAGCTGGTCCACGCCAAACGAGTTCATTTAAAGTGGATACTTGTGGAAACTTTCGTGAGACATTAACTATAAATATAATTTTCTGCCCTCCGGCCGGCAAACAGCACATTGCCGGCCGCTGCGCTAAATTAAGTAGCCGCCTGCCGGCTCCGTTGAGCAGAAAAATAGTATACACACCTCTACCATTAAATGGGAAAGCCACGGATCACATAAACGGTTAAACTCACGTAGGTACGTTTTCTGTTAAAGTCGCGAGTTGTGAATAGACCTAGGCACTCCGAAACATGTCGCGCGTAACGAAATACACGTGAGTTTAACCGTTTAATTATATTTATCTGCCATATTTGTTTACATTTTTCTCGTTTTCTACTGGCACAGGAATAGTCATGATTGCACCCTATTTGCTGACAACAGGATTCTATCAGAAACACGCATCGCCCCTTCGATTCAGATTATCTACGCTTATAATTGGTTTAGACCCATCCCTCACTGCAATTGATTTGAATGGCTAATCTTCTACTATAGCGCCAATTCTTTATTCAGGACTGTTAAACGGATTTTGATTAATTCAGCTTTGTCTGTTTGCCCAATATGGTAGGTTTTACGCTTCTCTAAAAATGCACTCTACGAAAACGTCCACCGAAGTCCCGTACAAACACGGTTTTTCTCAAAATTGTGGTTTTATCCAAGTTCTCTTTCGTGACCAGAGGAGTCAAAAATTACTCAAAAAAAAACGAATAACTCTTTTATTTTAGAGAAGCGTAAAAAGAAACTAATAACTCTGAAGAAAGCTCAAATTATCGGAAAATACACGCATTTTTACGAGACAACCCATGGGATGCTGCTAAGTTAAAGCCGAAAGTCGATTTGCCGAATTCATTTCCCAGCCACTTAACCTCCTACCGCCCAGAGGCATATTAAAAGGAGTCCTCAACAAAAAGAAAATATATTGTATTTCCTACGTATACTACGATAGGTATAATATGCTATCGTAAACTACGATGGGTATAATATGCTACTAAGCGTTAGCGATTGGCCACTTGGCTAAGCATCTTGCCAATTTTTACGATTCCCAGATGTATCTTTCGCATATAATCAATATCATATTCCAACCTAACCTATTTGGCAAACGAAAATTCGGCCAAATCAAAGTTGGCAAATATTGAATTTGGTAAAAGTTGATAAGCCAAGTGAATCATCTGCGAAAAGTTGGTTGACAAGTGATATTCGGCAAAATGAAATTCTGTGAAAAGGAAGGATACTTTTTTACAATTCGGTCTGAGAATAAATATAAATTTTCAAGTTTTTAAATGAGTGTTGCTGTCATTTCCATACTACCTATAACTATGATTACAATTCTTACAAAAAATAATATAATCTTATAACAGTACAAAAATAAATATAGAAGTATTTATAAGCCTTACACAAGCTACATAAAATTTCTAACAATAAGCCAAAAAAATGGTCTATCACTTCGTCTCTATTACCATGGGATAGAGTTGAAAATTGGGAAACCAATTTTTGTGCGGATGGTTGGACCTTAAAACAATTTTAGAACAGCTTATTTGTTCAGCGCAAAAAGCTCGAAATAGCATAGAATACGGGCACATACAGTACAGTTAATATAAAACACAAATATGCGTGCAAAATCACAAATATATACACAATCCTATTAATATAAGGTCGTGTATATATTTTGCGCGCATTTATATAATATATTTTGCCTTGCACATAAGACTATACAAGTATTACATATTTATATGATAGGGTATATCACAAATGGCAGCAGTCTTAAAGATTAAACATATTTGGTAACACTAGGATAATAATAATAATAAGTCTTTAAAAGTAAAAAATAAGAAAATTTTAAAAATGTGTTTATAAGACATTACATTAACCCTTTAACGGGCAAGACTCAAAAAAAATCGTGGTTTCAAGCCTCAACGCCATCATATGGTACGAAAAATTCTGTACAAGAAAAAAATACAAAAAGATAGTGCTACAGGTTGGTCGTTTCAGAGACCGGTGCCCTATAAAGGGTTAATTCAAGTTATACAGGGTGATGCGTGAGAGGTAAGCAGGACAAACATTACACATACCTTCAATAAATACTAATTAATATTTTGTCATCGAAATTAAAATAAAGGGAGATACTTTTTTGTTTAAGTCTTGTCAAGTGACCATGCATGTGGTAAATAATTCATCATACCACAAAAAATATTACGTTAATACCTATCAGCAACGTTTCTATGACTGATTTTTATAATGGACTCAATTTATAGGCTTAATCCTGCTCACGTCTTCGAAATCAACCTGTATACATTGTGATAAAACATGTTCGAAAACGTGTGACTCATTAGATAAAATATAAAATAACTAACTTATACACCGTGCACGTTAATAACCCGAAAGATTTAAATCAGACATGTATTTCTGACTGCATTTTTAGTAACTATAATCTTATGAAATGATCTGAATTTAGCTTAATTTCAGAGACAATGACTTAAATCTCTAAAAATATGTTTCATTATAACTTGTGGAAAAACGCATTTTTGACAGCAGTGTTACCGCTATAACATCTGGTTTTTACATACTCATAAATTTACTCGTATTAGAAATCCTCTAACTTTTTGCTTATTTGAACGTCAGGAATACACTGTGAAAATCTTTTGGGTTATTCGGGCTCACGGTGTATGTCGTAATTAGTTTGAAAAATCTTCGTGTCTAATATTGTCAAAATGAAAATGTATTGTGACTTCCTCTCAGTGTCACCTACATTGCGTTTAGTTTTGTGCAGTAGCGTAAGACACGAGATTTTTTTAATAAGTAGATAATAAAATAACGATCTCTATATTCTGTTATACTTACAAAAATCAACATGTCTATGATTTCATTAACAACTATCAAGTTGAAAGTATGAAAATAACTTATTCAAAGCTTCCGTATTTGTAGCACCTACTTACATATACAGTGTGTCCTTAGCCATTGGACAAATTAACAAATTGATGTTGAGGCTGTTTCGAAAAAATTAAGAAAATTTCGATTTTTTTACTTTGGAACAACCTGTAGGCAGGTTAGCTCCTGAGGCAATAAAAGGGTAGACCAGTATGAAATCTTATTTATTAGTTTATTTTTACTTATGTCACTTATAACATTCTGATTTTTAACAAATGTCATCATTGCCAAACCTATTGCCTGCCAGTGCAGTAAAACCTTACTTCAGGTCGTATACACAGTAGCACAGTAGATACGTTTGGTTTTTAACCGACTTCAAAAAAAGGAGGACTGAATTTTTTTGTTGTTGTATGTATGTTAAGGTGCGTCTAAACCAAAAGAGCATTCGCTGTTCTAGCGCCCGTTATAAGAAATCAACCAATCACGTTTTGTGTACCGATCGATGTTCGTAGGGTGGGAGGTTATAAAAGCGAATGTTCTTTTAGTTTGAACGCACCTTTACCCGATATCTCCGAGAATCGTGAACCGATTTTAATTTTTTTTCGTGATCTAACGTGTATAACCCCGAGATGGTCCCGTAGGCGTTAATGAGATTTTTGAGAAATCGAGGGATCTCTTCAAATGTTATAGGTACATGTATGGCGCTTTTCGTAATTTTCATTTACAAGAATTTGCATTCAGAAAAGTAGTATATAACCAACGATGGATACAAATCGGGGATCTTGGAGTAATCGATTGAAGTCGGTTTTTTAAATTTTTAATTTGGTGATTATGTTGTCGATAATTAGAAATATTTTGTTTGATTTTTTAAATCTTTCGTTTTAATAAAAAATACTAACGATAGAGCATTTCTAAATACCTAAACTACATGTGTCAAGGTTTGTCCAACAGGTATGGCCACGCTGTATATAATGCCAACTCCAAACTAAGCGAGATCGATTACAGTACATTTTAATAGGAATATGTGTGGAAATAAGCTTTAAATAGACGTATTGTAGTTAGGCCAGCAAGGGGGTGTTTTCATCGCTCGTGCGGATAGGCGTAGAGCGCAACGGTGGGACTGATGTGGTTCCCAAACTGAAATGTCACAAGCAGTTGATTAGTCAAAATTATGTAAATTACATTATGATGTATTATGAATTTAAACTATCATGAGACATATTACCTATAGATATAATTAAACGGTTAAACTCACGTGTATTTAGTCACTACGGCATGTTTCGGAGAGCCTAGGTCTCCATTATCAAGCGCTGAGCCCGTGCTAACGCGTTGCACGTGCGGCGCGTAAAGTTAGATTTACACCAAACGAGTGAATGCTCATTCTATCCCCCACTCTACGAAATCAACGAATTTTGACGAATTATGTTTATTGTTTATTGTTTCAATCCGAAGGTCGTAGGTTCAAATCCTGGCTCGTACCAATGAGTTTTTCCGAAACTTATGTACGGAATATCAGATGATATTTACTATTAGCTTTCGGTGAAGGAAAACATCGTGAGGAAACCTGCATACATCCGCGAAGAAATTCAAAGGTGTATGTGAAGTTCCCAACCCGCTTAGGGCCAGCGTGGGGATTATAGCCCAATCCCTCTCATATATGAGAGGAGGCCTGTGCCCAGCAGTGGGACATTATATAGGCTAAAATATTATTATTTTATTATTATGTTTATTGTGGGTAGGCGTAGGTGGCGGGACGACCTGGACGCATTTCTTAACGACTGGCCACAAATTGCTCACGACCGGGATGAGTGGAAATCCGGCCTTTGCCCAGCAGTGGGACACCTTACAGGCTACATAATAATAATAATGTTTATTGTAGCGAACGACTTTTGAAGAGTGGGGATAGAATGAGCATTCGATCGTTTGGTGTTAGGCTCGTTCGGTGGATGACACCTATTAATGACTCGAGAGCGAGGTGTCATTTGTATGGAAACACATCCTCGCACATCTCTGGTGGAAACGCAGCCTAAATCCACCACATTACACGTGAGTGTTTAAGTATATTTTAGGTTTAGATTCAATTATTTTGTGTATTACCTAGCGATAATGGCACAAATCAAATCTCATATTTGCTCCATAGTAAATGTATGGAAGTTTTCTTTCATGTGGGTAAGTGAAACAGAGGGGCAATTGAAACACTTTATACATTAATTACCTATGCAAAAATTCGTAGCACTAACACAGCTTCACTCTATACCTTTTTTATTTTAAAGATGACTGTTAGCAAAATTTATGGTACTGGATAGGAGTGGCGGTTATTGTAATCTTCATTGATGCGATGGTATCGTAAGACCACTTTGGCGAGCAACATAGGTCCCTCGATGATGACATTGATGACCGAAACTAGAAAGTGGTTCGGCGAAAAAAACGACTTCTATCCTTCAAATGAAAAACTGATACGTACCGGTACAGTATTTAATTCTGATGGTCTCTAAGGAGGAGTGAGGGAGGGATCATTTACTAGTAGTTGCTTATATGACAATGATATGGGCGTGGGCTGGGTGTATGTAATGTAGCGAGAGAGTTAAGACATTCCATGTCACGTGACTTGTTACCTCTCCTCCCGCTTCCATAGTGTAGGAACATACTAAGGCCTGAATCTTGGCAGGAAGCAAAACTTACATAGACCTTAAGCTTAACTCTCTCGAATGTTCCTAGGTGGGGGAGGGAAGGGCGGGGTAGTGTTGAAATAGGAACCCCCTTTTTAAGCGCCCTTTTTTAAGCGCCCTTTAGTACAGTTTGGTAGCTGGCTGCCAAATGGGAAACATGGTTTCCCGCCTCGTAGCCAGCTATGAAATGGGAATAACTTTTCATCTCGTATCCGGATTTGGTACAAATCTGGTTACGAATCGGTAATGGTAGTCCCGATTTAAAGCCAGTTACCTATTGGGATTTAATTCTTATTTCGAAGCTGGTTAAGAAACTTTGACTACCAAACGGTACTAAAGGCTAAAGCTTGAACAAAACTTACCGAGTGTAAGGGCTGGTAGATCCGTACCCGAAGCCCTCGGGGTTCTCTCGAATGTTCCTCGGTGGGGGAGGGAAGGGCGGCTTGCCTCGGTTGTGGTAGTGTTGAAATAGGAACCCCGTTGTGGCCAGCATTACCCAGATTAGGATTAGCAGGGCATCTGTTGAAATGTGCAGCGTTGTAAAAAAAATTGGTATTCAAATCAGATCACACATCACATCATCAGCCTATATCAGTCCACTGCTGAACAACGGCCTCTCCTTAGCCTATGCGAATGCGTACGAACGCATTACGGCCCGGCCACGACATTGGTCTAAGGCGACCAGCGGCGAGCGAATCCATGAGTTGGAGCGGGATGCCGATATGGGCACGAGAGGGAGCACCATACGTTTTCCGCTAAGCCGGTCGCCTTAGACCGATGTCGTGGCCAGGCCGTTAGGAGGTAAATGTCCATCACCACGCCGGGCAAGCGGGTTGGCAATCGCAGTGTGTGTCCATTATGATTCATGATGCTGCCCATCATCAATTTTCTATAAATAAATGGTCAGTTATACTTCAATCCTTTAGTCGACTTTTACTCCACCTACGGGAAGAGTTGGGGTGGTGACATGTGTATTCTTACTGCCGTCATCACACGGCCTGTAGTTGAATGCTAAATGGTATGTCCTTAAACTGCGGCTAGACACCAGTGGATGGGCATCCTTGTAATTCCAGTACTGCGATCGCCAACGCGCCAAGCGTAGCGATTATGGCATATACCCTCAACTTTGGGGAAGGTTTTTGTCGAGCAGTGGACGTTCCCGGTTGAATGATGATTATGAATTGTTAATCGTTCAAGTACAATACCCGCTAATACATTTTTGTTCTAAATAATTAGTTTTAGGTCATATAGCAATTGTTTGAGAAGACTTGCCGGCATCGTGTCGCTATTGGGCCTCGCTCACGCTCGGCCGTTTAAGCTCGCTTAGATGAAGAGTCGTTCTCTTCCAGCCTCGACAGTAATTTACAATTATGTAGTGATATCGATACCATAATTGGTAACTATAAGCACAAGCCGTCAAATTAGCTCTTTGCAGTTGAATTTGTATGGAACATTTAACTGTGTGGTCTGAGGTTCAATCAACCAGTGCCATTTTATAAACAATTGACACTACGATCTTTTTCACAATCATTGGATAAACATACCTATCCATCATGTAAAATGTACACTATTCGAAAAGTACTGCACTGTGCAAATTCTGCACAGAAACTAGTTTTCAAGAAACAAGACTGACAATTCTTTGTGTCGGTCTGGTCAATAGTTACACAATGGTAGGTCACCATATTACTACCAACAAATAATACATGGAAGCCGCACGCCATACTAAATTGCCTTTCATAAACGGTCTTGAATTTTAGTTGACACGTGTCACCCCTGAATTTCAATATTAAGGTAAACGCAGCTATTAACGCTCCATCGAAAATCCGAAGGTATTAGCGACCTAATAAGTAATTCGGTATTTTTTCATTGCCACAACTTATGTGAGGGTAGGTAGGTTGTTTTCCAGAAGCGTTTATTTCTTGAGTATAGGGTACGGTTAAGTTAGTTTGAGTGGTAGTTCGATAAAAGATAAAAATACATCAATCAAGTTGTGAGTACCGAGAAAGAAGGACATTCCATACTGGCGCTTGCACTTTCAAGTAAGGACTCGACTTAGCTGTCTAAGACGTTTATTTTAACAATTGACTACTTTACATCTACATTTATTGCTAATCATATTCATTTATTTATAAATTACAGATATTTTATCACAATTTATCAAATAACATCCATTATCATATATAAAATATAAAATTAAATTTGGGCGGTGATTGCTTCATTATTTTTAGTAGTAGCAGCTATCAACGACCCATAGGTCGGTAATTACTAAAATGTCATGTTTAATTTTTTCTTTCTCGTACGATATTATTCTATGAAAACATAAGTATGTTTATAGATTAATTGAGAACAAAATAATTGTAATTTTCAAAAAACTATTAACGACATACACATTAGCACTTGGTTTTCTTCTTTTGATGTTATAAAGTTAACCAAAATACAATATTTTTAGAAAACGGATATTATCTTAGACATTGTTTATGACGAAGTTTTATCCATTAAAAGTGCTTTTAGGTCCTAAATTTTTAATATCACGTAATCAGAAAGTGTTTTTTTAGCGACACAGATAATAAAAATACAATATTGTTATTGTTTAATATGGATCGGTAATACATTTTACGTTAGTTCTTACATATTCTATCAACGACTCATAGAAATCGCTGATACCAACCATAAGAAGGTATTACCGGCCGTACCTAAATAAGTAGGTAGTTATAATATTAAGGAAATGATTAATGCCATAAATTACTAATTACAAAAGTACAAGTTTTAACAAACATGTGGCTTTGGTAGGAAGAGTTGCCCGATCAGCCTCTTCCAAAACGAACACATTAAAAACTGTTAAACATCAAACTAAATGAAATCCATCAATTTATTCAATGTTTAATTTCATAATCATCATTTAGAGACAGATTCTATCAGCCAGCTGAGATCAAGTTAAAATTGGTAGGTAGGTATTAAATTAATTTGCAATCATGTCAATAATATAAATACATATTGGAGGGGTGTAATAGTACCTACATTACGATACTAGTGCGGAAAAGAGAAAGTTCGAAACGAGTGACGATAAACGAAACGAGTTACGAATTTCCTTTTCGCACGTGTATCATACGACATTTTTCCGTGCAGATGGCCCTCTGATGTTTCGACTTGACAAGAAATGATCCACTTTGCGCACTAGTGCGAGCATCAACCATCTGTCCAACTATTGAAACTCAATCGGTAATGGCTGCTTAAAAATCGTTGATACCTTCACACCCATTTTTATGGGTCGTTATTAGCAGAAATCGATTCTGTAATTTAGAAATAGATTTTTGGCATCTTAATGTTCAATTAAAGGACGAGTAACTCATTATTTACTTTTTTTAATTATCATAGTAGCACATAAAATAGGAAAATTAAATTTTGGGACAACGTGTATACTTAAAAACTAGGCCTGATTAAAAAAATGCCTTAAGGGGGGCGTTAATACCTGCGTTTACCTTACCTATAAAAACTTAAACCGCCATTTAAAATTAGTTATTATTGGTCCATCAAAGTTCTGATTGGCCATATTCTATAAACAGTTGTCAAAGATGTTGCGCCGAAATATGTGCGGTATTAAGAAAAGCGGTATGTCCTGCCCATCTTGGCACAATTGAACAATTGTTTTAGGGGGCATTTTTGAGCTGGCGTTAGACGTCCATGTTATATACCAATGGTCGCAGCCATATTAAGACAAACGCTTGCTGTAAAGTAATACCGACTAACCTTATCATTAGTATATTATCCTCATCGTTGAGGGTCGGCAGGTTAATGTTATTTTCCTTGTAAAATCATGGAAAATATACTGAGCTATACGAAATTAGAGACGACATCACTATCTGTACTACTATATTCACACATACGGATTCTACTACACCGTGTAACAAATCTACGAGTATATAGGTATATAGCCCTTTTTATGACTTCAGTACCAACATTCTGTAGTAGAGAAACAAACACATATGGTACTAGTATTATTCAAATCATCCCTTTTACGGCACCACTTTCTAATGGTATTCATCCACAACGTTCTGTGACTTTTCAGCATCAAGAATAGCACTTTGGCCAAAAACAATTGCAGCAAATAAAGAAAGTCCGGTAAAAACTCCAGTCCTGGATTTTTCTTAATCCTGTCACCAATGAACCAAGGCAAGTATGTCAGAACACCACTAATCATAAAAATAAATGTAGCTGTTTGTATTTTGCGAATGAAAATTCTTTGCGAGTTGCTGCGGATTTTGGAGGATGACATCAAAACGTAAAGGACCCTTAGGTACAGTAGTAGATTCATAATACTTGTCGCTATTAGTTCATACTCATTGTATGTCCATTCTATTGCGCCCCAAATGCAGACTGTTCCAGCGGGTAAGATCCATGCGAAGAAAATCGCACACAAGTATAGCCGCGACGAATGAAAAGTAAATATTTTAACTATGTCCATATAGAAAGAGTATGCGGCAAAAACTTGCCAAATAGGCAATGAGAGAGCGCTGACGTCAGTTAAAAAGATTCCTATCATACTATAGCTATATTCCTCGTTAATAAAACGACAAAAAGTTAAGAAAAACAGCATGTTGGCCAAGAAAATGTTCATAAAAGTAAAATTCCTGAAATGCCTCCATTTCACTATAACCATCCAAGAGATTGTTCCCAAAATCAAAGTCACAAAACTTAGCACTGTGTCGATTTCCATAAGGTTCCAAATTATGTCGTCCACCTTCTGGTCTTCACCTGACACGGTAAAGTTTCTAGATATGTCGTAATCATTCAGCGTGTCATTTGCAGTTGTATTATTTGTATCAAATACATCAGCAGTTGTATTTTCTTCTGTGACATATTTGTACGCTTCTATATTTTCGTACAACGGTAAAGACATGATATAGTTTACTATGATATTCAGATGTACTGCACTGAATGCTGACGACACTTGCTTTTTTTTAAGTAGCTACTTTTTTTTCTAGAATTGGCGCGCACTCGACTGAACGTCAAGCCAAGTGTATTTTTTAATATATAGCGTAACTAATAAATATTTATCTCTAGTACTTTATCATTCAATTTTAATGAATAATGATTATTTTAAATTAGGTAGGCATCTGATAATGGTTTTGGGTCAATAACACAGATATAAAAATATATTTCAATGTGACTCTTAAACCTTTTCAAGCCAACGTTGGCCCAGTAGATCAGCGATAATGATCCTGAATAATGCAATAATGATAATGAGTCCTGCAATTTTGTCCGTTCCGTAAACAACCCTTTATAAAAAATTTATAGGTCTGTCAGGTGTGATTTCTAGAAAACGAATACATTACGTTCTCTTTCAGGGGCTCGTTTTTCACCTCGGATGTTGGTAATCTTGGTCGTTTTTCTTTGGTACCTATATGACATCCAGTATTTATAATTTATATAGTATTAAGTAGTGTGACTACTGGGGAAAAAAATAAAAGTACGAATCAAAATATTTCACAATTAGGTACTTCGCCATTCATCAGATAAAGATATTCGCTTGTATTGTAAGCTACAAGTTTTTGAGAAATACGCCTCAGGCTTGCGTTTGTCATCTCTTTCATTACTCTATCCGGCTATGTGACGCTTATAGGGATTCTTGATATAGAAGAATAAATAACAGTTAAAAAGTGACATATTTTTATTAATTGTAAGCGGCTAACAAGGATTTGTAGATATAGTAATATTTTATTGAAATAACAACTGTCAGCAGTTTTTTTTTAATTCTCTGATTTTATATTCGATATCAAATGAGCATGTAAAAGTTTACTACACGAAATGATTCTTCCTCCATTATTTCAATATCATAACATTATACATTCGATCTTCTACTACTAAAATGAATAATAATAGTGCTAGTATTATAACGAATTTCCCTTTGATTGCACCATCGTTTAATGGTCTCTACCCACAGTGTTCTATGGCTCTTCAACATCAAGAACAATACTGTGCTAAAAAACAATTGCAGCACTAAAAGGAATTGTGGCAAATATGTAAGTGACGGTTTCATTTCGACCCGATCACCAATAAACCAGGGTAAGTACGTCATAACACCACTGATTACGAGAATAAATGTGGCTATTTGAATTTTTCGCCAAACGCTACTTTGAGAACTCCTTCTGATTTTAGTCAATGACAATAAAACATACAGAACCCTTAAATACAATAACAGATTCAATATAGATGCCGCTATCAGAACATATTCATTATATTCCCATTCCAACTCACCACAAATACAAATTGTTACAATTGGTATAATCCAGGCAAAGAAAATCGCGCACACATAAACGCGTGATGAAGGAAAACTAAAGATTTTAACTATATCCATGTAAAAAGAATAAGCGGCAAAAACTTGCCAGATAGGCATAGAGACGATACCTACTTCAGTAAAAAAAATCCTTGTTTGACTGAAATAAAAATCAATATCCATAAAACTAGAAAAAGTTGACAGATATAGTCCACTAGCTATGAAAATGTTTATAAACGCAAAGTTCCTGAAATTTCTCCATCTTCCTATTGATATCCAAGAGAGTATTCCTAACAACACAGTCACAAAACAGATCACAGTCTCAATGTCGACCATAATAAAGAACATTTTTTGGAATATCCCGAAAGAAAAATAGTCAAATTCGTCGTAATCGTATAAGGTGTCATTTTCATTGCCAGGAGTCGTATTCTCGAATTCTTTAATATCTGTAGTATTTTCTTCTCCGGCAGACTCGTACGATTCCGTAAAATTTTCAATTGACCGTAAAGCCATGATTTAAGTGACTGTCTGATTCATTTTAAAATACTTTTTAAATCATCGACACGGGCGCCTCACTGAGCTTCTGTATTTTAATAATTGTGATTATATTCTAATCAATGTTTGTATTTATCGAGTGTCGATTTTAACGAGTCTAATTAATTTAAATTAGACTTATTAATTCAAATTAAATAAATATTTATTATTGTATTATTTTCTAAAAGCAATTTTTTTTTGTGTGATCACTACAACTCTGGAATTAGTTTCTGAACGCTTACCTTGAAATAGGAGAAGGAGATCATTGTCGCAGGTTGTAGAAAGTAAAATGTCCAGCAATACTTAATTTTAAGACAAACTTTTTTTAAATAAGTTTTTTTGTACCGTTTGTCTTAGGCACTTTAGAACATGGGGCCCCAGCGCACGCAAATTGTTTGCAGAAATCACGAATTGTCTGGTTGACGTATCAAAAGACCGAAGAGCTGGCGATTTCCTCGCACAGCGCATCAGTATTGCGATACAGCGACGAAATGCCTCCAGCATCCTCGGTACAATGTCACAAGGGCCAATCTTAGATATAGGTTATGTTAGTTAGATTTAATTTATGTACATAAATTGTACGGTTTTGAAAATAAAGACCGATAAAAAAATATAAACTTACCATATTTTTCAAAAGGTGGCGACAGCACAGCATAGTGAAACTTTTCAACAGTAGCCCGCCTCACAGTATTAATGATGATGTACTTCAAATTGGACCCCAGGCAGTAATCGATAGGGTATATAGCAGCGTATGCACCGAGGACGGCGCAACATAGTATGTTGGCTGGGTACGTGACAGGTGTCAGGATGACAGCTGTCAGTACCATCACTAGGATGAAGAGAGTCCAGAAGTTGAGGTCTTGGATCAGCATTACGAGGCCACCTGCAAAATTTCATGTTGTAACGCCTATTGTTAGGTGATTTTTGGTTTACTAGTTAGTTAATTAAACTGGGCTTTTTCCGCAATTCTACATCCGTTGTGCCTTTTTTGCGTGATATAGCGAGGTAGCCCTATTCCAACCATCCAAGGTCTTCCACGAAACTCAGCGTCTGTTTCAGGTTGCTAAAAAATGAATCCTTTAGTGTGTTTGGAGTTCTTGGTTTACTAATATGTGGTCGAAAATTTGGTATATTATAACTTCCCTAACTATTATTCTCATAGTTTCATTTGGCAGAATCATCACATGGCAAACCAAAGCTACGCAGATATATCTTTCGCATATTATTATGTTCCAACCTAATCTAAACTAGTTGCCAAATAAAAATTCGGCCAAATGAAAGTTGGCAAATAATAATTCAGTAAATGTCGCTATGCCAAGTAAATTGTCTGCCGAAATATTTCGGCGAAACAGCGGTATCTACACCGTGATTCTTGTATTAATGTGTGTGCAAGATCTGTGGTATTATTTTAATAATCCATACAATATTATAAATGCGTGGATAACTCTGTCTGTTACCTGTTTACGTTAAAACCGCTGGGTGACAAGCTGCCAATCGCTAACGCTTAATCGTCAATCGTAAGGCAGCTAATTGTCTTTGTCACACTAATATGAAAGAGTGACAGAGAGGGAAAACTACGATACGCTACTAAGCGTTAGCGATTGGCAACTTGGCTATAAGCATGCCCCCCGCTTTTTTTCTATTCTATTCTTTTCTAAAACCGCTGGACAGATTTTGTTGAAATTTGGTATGAAGATAGTTTAACATACGAGAAATGACATAGGGTAGTTTTCAACGCGAAAATCGTCTGTGTGTGCAGACGAAATTTCGGGCACCAATTAATAATAAAACATATCATGGAACGATCTTACACAGATCGATATAGTCCAAAACGGTAAGCTTAAGGCTTGTGTTGAGGGTATTAACCCCTCGTGTGCGGCGAATATTTTTTTCATATAGTTTTCCCGTACACAGATCGTGTCATACTTCCTGGCGGTGACATGGTGTCGTACAGTATTCAAACTAACATCAAAAAAATGTACATGAAATGTACGAAATTGTACGCTAATTAAAAAAAATTGTACTACACGTACGAGATAAGAAAACGGTGTTAATTTGTCACCGCTAGGAAGCATAATTCCTGGCGGGGGCTATTTATTTTGTTATGTTTCGGCCAAGTTTTCAATGTTCATATCAATTAAAAAATATGTACAAAAATTGTACGTTCTGGTATTGCTGAATATCTCTGTAGAAATCGTTTCTAATATAACGAATTATACTTAGTAATATTCCTATTTCCTATATCATTACGCGCAGAAGTTATTTACAATGATAAATTATTAATTATTGGGAAACAGTTTATGTAGCTACTCTACTGCACAATATAATAATAGCTATGTACATGCTTAAATATGTATACATGCCACTTATTGATGTATACAGGGTGTTTGTTATGTCGTTAGCCAAATTTGGATATGTCATTCGCGATCACCAGTACACAACATTTTTGAAAAAAAAAGTGACACTTTTTTTTAGTTTTTTTTCCCGTTTTTTATCCGGCAAAAACATAATTTGTGGTCACTAGGCAAGTTTGTTTCAATCCGTGCGATTCGATGGCAGACAAAAGGGTAGCAGGTTTGAGTAGTCAAGTCTTAGCCAATCAGGAGTTCATCACAAGCACCGTTCAGCCGACGTCACTCACCCCACCATCGGCACTAAGCAATGAATAAAATGTCCTAACTACATGCACACACGATTGTTATTTGATTAAAACTGCCCAAGCGCATACCTACCTGTACCTACTCGTCGTCATCAACAATTCAATTTGCTTAGAGAGTGCATTAGAATCGATATCTGAGGTAAACCAGTACGCGTTTGTATGACGGAACATTTAAGTTACTCCGTTCTTGAGGTCAAATTATGCTGGCTCGGCTGATCGCAAGATGCCATGTGCCATTTGTACAGCACTCTGTAAACAAAGAAGGAGTGCGCTTGCGTGACCGCGCTCGAGTCAAACTACCCTCAGACCGGCGCGCAACTCAAAATACCCTCATTATTAGTACTGTATGCGATAGGCTGATAATGCTATCTCGTGGGATTTACCTGCAAGTTAAGCTCCACCTCCATTCCCCACCACGCGTAGGAAACTTGTTACGTACGTTATAACGCATTGAATTAGTTACCTTATGCGGGTTAATTAAAGTTGCAAACTCAAACACCCTTTCCAATCTGATTTGGCAGTTATGAGATGGTGGGATTGGTGGGGCAGTACGCAAAGTAAGCAAGTGATCATAGTGACCAAACATTCGGTAGATAATGAGATTTAAAAAAAAATCTATAACAAAAAGGATAATGAAAATTGGATTATTTTTGTTTTACCAAATATTTTTTTTCGCCTTTACCCAACACATATTGCAATATGGCTAATGATATAAAAAACACCCTGTATAATTGATCAAACACGTTAAATAAATCAAGTTCCATTGAAATGATTTTTAGTACCAAATTAAAGCACCTATGAGATAGATATACCCAAAAACGCTTTAGAACCAGAACGTACATTTCTCGTACATATTTTCTGATTGACATGTCCATTGAAAACTCAGCCGCAACATAACAAAATAAATAGCCCCCGCCAGGAAGTATGCTTCCTAGCGGTGACGGATTAACACCGTTTTCTCGTATCGTGCGTGTAGTACATTTTTTTTAATTAGCGTACAATTTCGTACATTTCATGTAGATTTTATTGATATTGGTTTGAATACTGTACGACACCATGACACCGCCAGTAAGTATGACACCACAGATCCGTGCTCCCGCACAATACGATGGGTTAAGCTAGTTACGTTAAACATGATTCAAACCCCGGATGACGGGAGCAAAAATGCGTTTGTCACTAGTGCTTAGTTAAATATCGACTACTCTATCGACATCCATATGAACGATTTTTTAATTTGAAATTTATAGATTATGCTAATTATGTTTCCATAGTAGTTCCACTTCTTTTCCAGATATCAAAAAATATATAAGATTTTTAATATGAATTCACCAATTTTTTTAGTCAACACATTCTGATATTTTTTGTGAATAATTTCGCCGAGGATGTAAAAGTAATCTTAACAAGTGCCCTTTGAAATTCTGAGCGACATTCAAGCTGCTTTTTAGGCTTTAATTTCGATTTTGTAACTGTCCTATTATGGTACTAGGTATTATTGACATATTATTGTTTATCAATTTTAAATCGCAATGCCTCTGATTACGTACGGTTGCCTAAATTACTGTTGATCAATACATTTGTAATTCATAAAATGTTGGTATGGATGTCGATAGAAAAGTCGATATTTAACTAAGCACTAGTGACAAACGCATTTTTGCTCCCGTCATCCGGGGTTTGATAATCATACCTGGGATAACTGGGGGCAAGTTATAGGGATTCGATATCGATTAAAAAGATGTCGATATAATTATAATTAAAGATGTGCTTATTGAACATTCTCGATTACAGTACAGAGGTTCGATGTCATATCTGATATCTGGCCTCTTC
>JALPQI010015992.1:0-25565 GCA_025490895.1 Thaumatotibia leucotreta | reverse complement strand
ACCTGTAATGCACTATGAACTATTACGGGTGTTTTATAAATACACACAAAAATTTACAATTGTAATGAACCATGGTAAATCTCGATTACAAGTAACATCTACAGGCGTGACGGACATCACTAATTAAAAATAAAAACTGACATAAATAATCGTATCCACAGATTATGTATGTTTATTTTGATGGAAAATCAGCCCTTCTACCGCGAAATTCAAAATTCGTAAATTTCGAAGTTTTTTCGCCGTAACTCCAACGAAGGCTTCATTAAAGTGACAGAGACAAATCCTCGAAATTTTCGAAAATTGCAGTAGTGCCGCTGAACAAAACGATGAGAGAGATGTTCTAAATTTGTGTGGAGTTCATTTGCTCTTTGAAGTCGTACGGTGTCCGACTCCGAAAGTCCAAATTTATTAGGAGCTGAAACAGTCTCGGTCAACACTATCGGGGTACAGCGGCCCTACCGCGAAAATCGAAATTCGTAAATTTCGAGGATTTTTCTCTGTCACTCAAACGAAGGCGTCATTAGAGTGAGAGAGACAAATCCTCGAATTTTATGAATTTCGTTTTTCGCGGTAGGGCCGCAGTCAAGGGAATAAATATAATAATATATATAACTTTAGACCTTATGCTCCAGACATAAATAAAAAAGTGTAGTCATAGTCAGCGGCCCTACCGCAAACTCGGAAATCCGCAAATTTCGATTATTTTTCTCTTTCACTATAATATTGCCTTGTTAGAAGTGACAAAGACAAATCGTCGTTTGCGGTTTTCGGAGTTCGTGGTAGTTGGCCAAAACTATGAAGAATCTCTCAGAAAGCGAATAATTTCAACAGTATTACGAGCAAACGTCTGTAGCACACGAAATAACTGGGAAAATTGCACTTGTAGTTGCGGTTACAGGACTCAAGACGTACGTCAGTTTTTGTTACAAGTCTACCACACCTACACTTGTTATTTACAATATTTTTATAAAACACTTGTTCGATTACGAGTTTAAAACTATTAAACTCCTGTATTTTTGTCTATGGCTGAGCTACAGGCACTTGTACCTGTAACTTGTAAAATTGTAACATAGTACTTTTATAAAACGCAAATTGTAAAAAACGGGGCAAGTGTTGCCAGTAAACGCCTGTAAAATTGTAACTTGTAACTTTATAAAACGGGACCCTGGAGTCCGCTGGATGCAGGTAGCACAGGACCGGTCATTGTGGCAATCTTTGGGGGAGGCCTATGTTCAGCAGTGGATGTCTTTCGGCTGATGATGATGATGATGATGACGACACATGCATAGTAATGAACTCTTTCAACGACTTCTGGTTTGATCAAAATATCTCTTACACTTTTTGAGATAGGTTGATTTAACTGTTATTTTAATTTTTTACTGCAAGTCCGACTCACACTTGACCATTTTTTATATCCTATGTCCCGACCCGAGGTCTCCTGAATACGACGGTGAAGTTTTCATTAAAATCCATCCAGCCGTTCTCTCGTACCCGTACCCGTACAATAAACAGACAAACAGACAAACCGACAAACAGACAAAAATTCTAAAAATTACATAAATGTGATCTATTATCGATTTTAAGACCTCCTCCATCATTTTTTTGTAAATATCTTCCATGTACAGACTTTCGACCCTCTTCAGCTTTATTATATGTATAGACAGATTGGCTTCTCGGATGTTGCCGTGTGCCTGTACTGTCATAAATATTATTTTTAATCCGTTTCTTTTGACAATCCTTAGAGCAGCTTAGTTGTAAAGCTTCAATAGCTTTCTTCCAACGAATTCAAAATCTGCCATTTATTTGTTTTTTGTTGCTTTCAAGAGATTGGAAGCTAGTTGAAGTAAAATGTATGAAATATAATATTTTATTCTTTTATTTTTAACCCACTTCAAAAAAGGTTTTTGATTCGACTGATTTTTTTAATGTGGTTATTCGATTATTCGATATGTCCGAGAATAGTGAACCTATTTGCAATATTTTTTTATCGAACGGGTATAACCCCGTGATGGTCGCGTTGGCACCGAGTCGAGGTCTGATGATGGGATTTTGAATAAAATGATTGAAGTCGGTTTTTTTTACTTGGGTGATTATAGACATCATTCGGGGTAGAATTATATAAATAGATCATGCAGCAACATGAAAACTTAATACTCGTAGATATGTATTTAGTTTTTAGATCTCGTTAGTCTATATTCCTCATGATATTCAGTCACGTAACATAAATATTTATTCTCCTTAGGTACATGTGGCAGTCGAAAATCCAATTTAGTACGAACATTTCCGATGGGCGATATCGCGCTGTAAGCGAGTAACGTTATACGTCTTGCAAACATATTTTTCTTGGATCCTGCCAAATAAACAGATGAACATGGAAGGGTGGCGTTAAAATAATAAAATAACCGGATAGGAAATACATCGTACGCTTTTTGTACAACAGTCTGTGTTACTGTGTGCCTATATACATTACGCCTGTATGTTTCAGATATGGAAATAACTATATCCTGATTCTTTAGAAAATTATGACATGATTTCGGGCCTTTCATGAGGGGGTACTGGTTGTGTATTTATTTAAATACGTTCAATTACAGAAGTTTACACTTTTATATTTTTACAAATAGCATTGAGTGTTCGCCTTTGAGTAACAAGTAATGAATTTGATTTCATTAATTGCTTATTACACTTGTAACCTTAATTCAAACTATCAGGAAAGATGCGGTGGGAGGAGGAGAGGGGGTTAGTAAACGACTTTTAAAGGGGTACTTAAAGTCTAGTAGATGCAATTGTGCCTAGATGAAGGCATAACACTTAGGTACCTACCTACTTGTTATTAGGCAATTAAATAATGTCAATCTGTCTGTTTCGACCAATAGTGGGGTCGATTGCAAAAAAAATGTAGGTACCTACATCATTAAATGCATTTAACTAAAATAAAATTCAACGTCATAAGTTTTGTGTTACAAAGTTAGATTTTATGTAACAATTTTTGGCACTGAAAAATGGTGATATTATAATAAAATTTTCTATGAACGATCATCAATACAAATTTATCAATTAAATTTTCCCCCTTTTACCACTCCTAAAGGTTGTTGCACATAGTTTGTACTCGTATGACTAACCTTCGTAACACAATGATGCTATTGTGATTTTTTTTCCAATCTAGGTACCTGTAGTGCATTATATCATACTGTCATGGCATCATTTGCATCGGGTTATTCCCACCTGTTACCACCAACTTGACACCAGTGGTAACAACTGGGATTTTTTTTCCCACCTGTTACCACTGGGAACAACTGGGAATTAAAATTCCCAACTGTTACCATCAAACTAATTATTTTAGTAACTAACCAAATATTTTAGTGGTAACTAGTGGGAAAAAAATCCCAGTAGTTACCACCAAGTACTCTGGGGGTAACAGGTGGGAAAAAAATCCCAGTTGTTACCACTGGTGTCAAGTTGGTGGTTGGGAATAACCCTTTGCATCACCCGTACCGTTCGATTGCACAAAAGTGTATACAGGATGGAAAGGGATGACGTTCCTTCCCGCTACCGTCCGAGTCTACCAACCATTACGATGAATTTTCAGTATAGTACCAACATGAAAAAAAAATTAAAGTACCCCTCATAAAGTGAGCGATAAGTTAGAGTTCGATGGTATGGAAAAATAAATTTTCCATGTACGCTTTCGATGTTGGTCCCATACTGAAAGTTCATCGTAATGGTGGGTAGATTCGGTCGGCAGCGGGAAGGAACGTCGTCCCTTTCCACCCTGTATACTTACCCCCTTATTCATAAACGTCTGCTAACTTAATAAGCCGCTAATAATTGTTTGTCCCTTTTGCTCTTATGGACACATTGTTAAGCCCGAAAGGGACAAGCAATTATTAGCGGCTTGTTAAGTTAGCAGACGTTTATGAATAAGGGGGTTAGTTAACGACTTTCTTGCAATCGATGTGTACCTAAATAATAAGTCTGAGCCGGTGTCACCATAAATAGTTGGTGATATAATAATTGATATAATATATTTTTATAAATTTAAATATTTAGATGTCACATGTCAAAGAAAAAGTACAGATGGTTACCAATGCCGGAGGTGGGATTCAAGGCTCGGAACCGGTTTTTTTTTAAAACCGCGAAATAGCCCAATATTTAAAATGTTTCATATTCTTTATGTAGTACTCAAAATGTTATGAAATTACCAACGTCGTATTTTTAAATTACTCCATTAACAAAGAATTGATATACCGAAGAACAAAAAAGAACGAAATTCGAACCGTTCTTTTGTATGGAGTAAAAACCGGTATCCGAGCCCTGGTGGGATTAGAACCCACGTCCTCAGCTTTCGCGGCGGATGGTTAAACCACTCAACTACGCGCAGGCTTCTTGGCTTGAGGATTTTTCTTTGGTACATGACATCTAATATTTAAATTTATTTATACGTAGGTACATACATAGTAGTGTTACTACTTAAAAGATACGACTCAAAATATTTAATAAAACATTTTGAGTTGTACCACAATATATTTAGTTGCTCACACTATATTCACATTCATTACGTGACGCCCATTCATTACATATGGGACATTTTAATTAAACGCTAAGTGCTGAATTACCATTTTTCGAGTACAATTACACTTTGTAGGGATTCAATGACTCGGCAGAAATTAGGGTTAATAAGGGTTTATTAAGAATGGGCCAGTATTATGTGTATGTATTTAGGGTCCGGGGTTGGTGACCACGGCGTATTTTAAGTGCTGTTAAAACTTTACCTGAGACTTGGTAGGTAGAGTTATACAGAGACGCATTCAATATGAATGCGAAATCTTTTAAATATTTGAGTTAAATTCATGCCAATATTAAACTTGCCGCCTTTTTAGGGTTCCGTAAGAAACAAGAAACCCTTATAGTTTCGCCATGTCCTTCTGACCGTCTGTCCGCAGTCCGCAGCATAGCTCAGTGGCCGTGAGTACTAGAAATCTGCAATTTGGTACAGGCCTACTACCGCGAAAATTGAAATTCGTAAATTTCGAAAAAAAATCTCTGTCACTCGAACGAAGGTGGCACTAGAGTGAGGGAGACAAATCCTCGGAATTTACGAATTTTGTTTTTTGCGGTAGGGCCGCTGTATATACATACATACATATATTAGTCATGCCGCCAAGTGGTAGAATAAAAACAATTTTTTTTTCGGCTACTACCTCAACTGGTGAAATGAGGATGATATTTTTTTATTTGCTGTAAGCCTAGTGTAGGGTATCATTGAATATGTTTCTTAAAAAGAATAAGGGTCTGAGAAGAAAGTTTTTTCTAAAGTCAATATTATCGGAGAGAATAAAATAAAATGTCCCTCTAACTTTTGATCCATGGGTCCAAAAAATATGAATCTTGGGCTTGTAAGATACTTTAAAATAAAACTATGTCGGCCCAACTGTTTTTGAGTAACTACGGAACCCTATACTGAGCATGGCTCAACATGCTCTTGGCCGGTTTTCCTACTGACTGGTCCTTCGGCCTCGCTTTGAATTACTTAGAGGTGCCCGCTAGGGCCCTTAAAATGAAGTTCTTGACCTTCGGCCTTCAGATTTCTGTATACTTTTACACAACGTGGCTAAAAAAAAGTGCATTCCCGTTGCCTATGAGGTTTATGGGCTCAGAATAAGACCTTAAAAGGGTTTTGGAAGTTTCAGAAGGGACATTTTTTTTTGAGAAAATACGTAGGCGTAAGTACTGGGCGCTAGGTAGGTAGGTACTATAATTAAACTTAGAAATATTACCTCTGAAACTTGAACTTATTCCTAAAAATATCTACTACTGGACATATTCTGCTTTCTAAATCCTCATTTAACAAGCTTTCATCTACTGCTTGTTTTCATTTTTTTCTAGCCTGTAGGGGTGTCCCACTGCTGGGCAAAGGCCTCTCCCTCAGATTTCCACAGCTCCCGGTTCGATGCCAAGTCTGGCCAATTGTTGGCGAAGGCGTCCAGGTCGTCCCGCCATCTCCGCCTGGGCCTGCCTCGTCCCCGCCTAGTTTGCGGTATCCACTTGGTGGCTGTAATAGCCCACCTTTCTGGATGCATGCGGTAGACGTGACCGGCCCAGTCCCACTTTATTTCATATTTTATCATCGAACTAATATGTATGGACAATCATGGTATTAATATGTATAAAATTTAGTATATCTGACACTCTGTATGGCATTCCGCCACGCGTGCCAGCATATCACACAACGATATTCTCCTTAGTTAATTTAATAGCGTAACCTCAACGGAGAAACCGACAACACAAACCCTAAAATGTATGGCAGGAATTGCAGGTCGCATGTCGCATCGATATGTTGCATAGAATGTTTTGTTCAGTATTTTTTTCACGTAGGTACCTTTGATAACGATTCTGTCATAGATTATCTTACGTAGAAGAGCTTACAATGTTTTTGAAATTAGCGGCTTCATCTATGGAGTGGAGAACGGGACATTATAATTAAACTGGATCACCCAAGACTAATAGTACTTATGTATTGACTCGATGAGTTTACGATAATTCATTCAAATAATAACAATAAAAGAGATCCCGTGAGCATCCAGGTTAGTCACTACGTACTAAAAATTAAAAAATAAGACTGCTGTTTAAAAAAACTTGGAAAGCCTGGAAAGGTCAAAGGCGCCTAGCCTTGGAACAGATAGATATACCCGAGAAATTCGGTGTCCGCTAAGCTGGAGTGGCCGAATGGTTTAGACATCAGCCACAAAAGTTGAGGACGTGGGTTCCATCCCACCTCCGGCGTTGGTAAACTCGGTATTTTTTCTTTGATAAAATTGATTTAGATACTAGGCTTAAAAAACACAACTCAGAAATACTGAAACAATTTTGAGTTGTGTGTCGGCTTTGCCGTGTGAGGGCAATGTAAAACTATTTTAAGCGAGCCCGAAAGACGAGGTTCAGGACAGAAGTCTGAAGGCCGAAGGTCAAGAGCTCCATTCAAAATGAGGCCAAAGGTCGAGCTGTGAGAAAATATCAAGCGTTTGACTACCAATAGATAGGGACAAAAGCCCAATGGCGAGGAGTCAAGCACCCGATGAGCGAAGGCCGAGGTCCACGTAAGGCTGAAGGCCCGGTGCGTCATGTTCGGGATGCTCTCGGCGCGAGGCCGACGGCAGGCGGTACCTACAACTACCCCTTTCCCACAGGATTTTGCTTGTCCTTTGCACGCGGAGCTCAGCCTTCGCCCTTACCGCACCTTCAGTCCTCAGGTTCAAATTATGTGGATACCATTAGTCAGCTTGGTAACTCAATTTTCTCGCAGCTTGATCTAGGTGTCCATTTTCCGGCTTTTTACATCTGCAAATTGTATATTTCGAGCGATACTCAAGAAATTTTATGAACAGTGCGAAAAAGCAGCTCTGTTATAAATGTTTTTAATATATCACTAGTAGGTACATTAACCAAAAATATTTCGCGACTACGAGTGCAATACCTTACGCCATTCCTAACTTCTACTCTAACATTAGAGGTGAAACCTCTCTGGAGGTTAAAACTTGATAGGAACAAATATCAAACTGCCTCTCACCTTAAAACCATATATCGCCTTCGCTCCGTCGTGAGTAAAAATAAATAGACAATCTGAAGATACCTAATCTTGGTGCTGTCGTTGGTATCTCAGCCAATATCGGTGAATACTTGTACACGTTTTGATAAACTCTCTAGGGAAAATCCTAAAAAGTTGACAAAATATTTTTCGCTTCGCCCTATCGTATTCGTTTCCAGTCTATTGAACACAAGATAATGTGCCCATATAGTGCTTCTTTACAGTGTTTTGTTTCTTTTACTACATTGTTGAAGATGCTAGGTCACACCTTGCTCAATAGCAATTTGAAAAAACCGGCAAGTTGAGGCAACATTTAAAGATTGATAGATATTGGTATCACCTGATTCGGCAACAAGGAGCATTATAGGTAATACTAGCGACCCGCCCCGGCTTCGCACGGGTACTATACCTACATAAAAACCTTCCTCTTGAATTACTCTACCTATTAAAAAAAATCTCATCAAAATCCGTTGCGTAGTTTTAAAGATTTAAGTACAAAGGGACATAGGGACAGAAAAAGTGACTTTATTTTATACTATGTAGTGATGATCTTAGAGATAGATATATTTTCGGTAAATAGAAAAAAACAATACTACCCACAAATTATTTCTTTCGTGATTTTTTACGTAAAATAATTTCGTTGTGGCGATGCAGGCAGTTATTTATCTAGGTAGGTACTAATGAAAACTATTTACGATATTTAAAAACAATAACAAAGACAAACTTGAGCTTACCGACATTAGTACAAAACCTACATACTTATTAGATTGGCATAAAGCTCGACAGAAAAGTGAATTAAATTGAAAAATTCGCAAATTGTGTTCGGCCCACTTCGTGTGAATGTGAACCCAGGTGTTTTGTGAAACAAAAATACCTTTGTAATTTCGAGCGGGTGACAAACAATACCTACATTTTTTTACTCTCGTTTAGTTTTTCATATCTCTCATAGAAAGCATTCCGTCACTGTGCATTAGGTACTCTACCTATATCTCTTTTTACAAGCTATTTTCAGATGTCGAAAATGCTTTCAGCTTTTACGCAGCCGATTTAAGGTTCTTTTCAGTTCAGCTCGTAGTTTGTCAAGAGTAAGTACAAAAGCGTTATTTTTGTGTACAAAACGGTTATTGTCGGATTTCAAAGTAGTTTTGTTTCAAAAATATAGATTGTGCTTACAAACGTGTCAATACAGATAGCCGCAGCGGTACACAGGATTTTACTCTACATAAATGTAGATTTTGTTACGTTTGTTTATTTTACGAAGATCTGGATGCCTAGCTCTGACCGCAAAGAGTTCAGGATGAATTAAACGTACTTACATTTAATGTAAGCATCAGGTATATTAAGGATAGAAAATCCACTCCCGATTTAATTCAAATTATGATAGTCGTGAAAGGTTAAAACAATTGTTTAATATTTGTAATACAATGTACTTAATTAAACATAGCATGTATTTATAAACAGGTAACTACAGTCTTGAAGCCTGAGCAGAACCCCCGTCTTTCAGAAAACAACAAGAGGCCTAGCCAAGGTGCCATTCTACAATCGTATACGATAAGCGATAAGTCACGTGACCTTAATAAAGTATGGAAAGGGTCAACTCATACATTTAAAACTTATCGCTTGTCGTATACCATTATTGCATAAATGGCATCCCGGCTAGGCCTGCAGTAGACCCTACTCATAGTACAGTCGCCATCAGATATGGATACCATCGCGAGTGCAGACTTCTGGCCGAAGGGCGTCGTGGTTAGGCGGTTCCGGGGTAGCCTGCCGAACCCTACGCCAGTTCAGATGACTCAACGGAGCCACTCTGTTGCGTCACCTAAATCTAGCTAACTTCTATTTCTTTTTTTTTATTGTTTTATTTTTTGTTTTATGTACATAATGTACCTTGTTTTTTCAAATTGTTCAATTTTAGTTGCATGACGCATTGGTTTTTAACTGTAACCTTATGTTTCAATAAAAATATATATATGTAAAGTATATCGGAGCGGCCACTGGACTGAAAAATATCTGTACACCTGCGTTCCTGTAAGTATGGTAGCCAGAGCTTAAGGAGGAATTGTAGAATATTTTCCTATGAAGGGCAACGCACATGATACACCTGTAGGCGTTAGGGTGTGGCTCCACTGATGCGGAGCGGAGCGGCGCTGTGCTAAATTGACCAATTACATTCTTCAAATTCAAAATTCGAAACACTGTGATGCGGTCTCATTGGCCGAGCTCCCACAGCTCCACCCTTACTCCGCTCACATGCTTGTTTACTTCCATGTAGAATAAGAAGTAGGTGCATACAAATGAAAATCGTGATAGAGACAAACAGATACATAAACTCTATGTGTCTATATTAAATTATGTAAGCCAGAAGGTGTACATCTACTGTTTACGAGTATAAGTTATTCAGTTGTTATAGTATAAGATACTTGTATCACTTATCAGTGTAGACTTAAAATAATACCCAATCTACTATTTCCTAAGGGGTATTTTCCAACTACAATTTACTCCATGGCAGCGTGAAATCGCCTTAAAGATATTAGATGAACACACGGAACGACGCGTTGCTGAAAAACGCAGTTGAGTTCGGATTTCTTGACTTCGACACGGAGTATAGGTAGGTACCAATAAGTAATTACATACCTAAGTTGCGGGATTATGTTGAAGAGTGTATTGATTAATTGGTCGTCAATGCTTCAATCGAACAAATATTGGTTTTAGTGTCAAAATGCACCACCAAGATTGAGTTTTTGATTTGATTCGCTTTTAAATTAGGCGATATTGCTCATGTTTTCTTTAATTTCAGTCTCGGCGCTCTTTGCATTGGAAAGAAGTTACTTAGAGAAGACACCTTTTGGCGGTCTTAAGTTCCCTTTAAAATGTTTATTAATTTCGTAACCTCAATTAAGTTGTATGTTTTTCTCCAACATTAAAAAACGCTGCGAAGCATGGTGTTTCATCATGTTGAATGTTTAAACCTTGAGAGCTAGACAGGCGACCCGTTAGAGCCATGATTTTCTTCATTATTTTGCAGCCCCGCAAAGATCATCGCTTTTTCAATTTAACTTATCTCTGCTGAGTCTTCTCTGGCCCGCTCCTTACAACATACGACTTCTAGAACTACCTACATTTTGTATAATTAGTGTCTACTCTTTGTACCGGCCTAATTATCCGAATAGTTCTGTACGCCATGTATTGTATTTAGTATGGTGTACCATGTATTCGGCCATTTTGACTACTATAAAGTATTTGCCGCTGACTGTAGGTAGGTAGGTATTTTATTTTACTATAAAACACGAATTAGGTACTTACAATTTTATACTTGGACGAATCTTATACCACAAGCATAGAACGAATGTAATGGTTAAACTGGTAAAATAATAGTACTTAATCACATTACAAAACCCGACAAAATAGATTCTTTGCTTATTCAGTATTTATACTATTTATACACCGTGTTTTATTGATTTCCGTTAAATTAAAGGGAACCTTATATAGGTCAAAAATAATCAATTTGTCTAAGAAACTAGTATCTAAACTCTTACTGTTATTGAGTTATTAAAAAAATAAGTTTAATGACTGAACAAGTGTACCTATTACAACCTTTATTACATCCTAATGAAACTTATTTTAACATGTGCCGTCAGTCACCTGAGATCTTATTCTTAAGGATCTCTCACACTTACCATTTCATTTATTATGTATTGAAACGGAAAAAAAATTGTTTTCGAATTCGACTAAAAGCAAAATACCAGGTAGCTCCAATTAACGTACCAAGCAGCCTGTTTAATTTAACGGAATTAAAAAAACACGGTGTATAGTTTGTACTGTTAGTAGGTACCTTTAAAAAGTATGAATATACTGCGGAAAAAGCTAGTTATTTAGCTAACTGGGCCTTTATCAATCGGAAAAATAATAGTTGTACATGCGATGGTCAAAAGTTAACAGCTTGTATAAATGTATATATTTTTATACCATAGGGATGTAGACCGGGGAACCGTTGTTTATTCCAGAATCATAGGTATGTCCACCGGCGGTAACTTAAATCTGACAATTACCCAACTTTGTATTTCAGGTGGCTTATGGTGGTCAGGCGTTTACCGTTTATCGTACTACGCGTCACATGCGCATTCCCATATTTGTTAAAATGTGACGGCATCGACGACAAAAGATTAAACACGAGACCATCATAGCCTCTCTCTCTCTCTCAGATCGGACTGTGCCTTGCCTTACCTACCGCATCATAATACCAAAAGCATTTTCTCTCGTCATGCCCATGGCAAATTTTCCTTCAACAGCCTCTCAACAACGTCCCCAAATGACGATGCAACGATCGTCCCACCATCGTGAGATGCGACCCGGCCACAGCTGCAGTAGCGGAAACGCGTGAGCAGCCACACATACTCCAGAAAGAAGTAACGTTTCTAGAATATTCAGTTTAGACCATTATAAGCGTACAGCTTAACATTAAGTTGCCTAAATTAAGAAGCGTGTTAAGTTAGTGAAAATATCGTCGATTGACAAGCAAAACTCGCCAAATTACGATAAATACCATTCGGAATTTGAATTGAATTATATCTCTCTAATAATTTTGCATTTGTTGCCCCCTGACGAAGCCTGTGTTCGACATCGTAATTGTTAAAAAAATTTTTTTATGGTTTTTACATAAATTATACTTAATTACTTAATTTGTGGGGGGGCTATGTTTAGCAGTGGACGACTTTCGGCTGATATGATGATGATGATGATATAATAAAACTCGTATCTCGGTGAGGTTACTAAGAGTAGTGACAATTTTTACAATGAGTTTTGGTTGTCAACCGACGATATTTTTTTTTTCTATGAGTTCTTCTCATGTAAGGATAAGTGCAGACGAGTCAGGTCACGTCGCGTTATCAAAGTAATTTACACCGTTCGCGCAACTCCATCAAACTTGGGAGAAGTTGCTTGATTAGGCGCGTGCCGCGACTACGCACCGCGTCCGCTAATTTGAACCGCTCGTGAATCGAGCCTTTATGACGTCACAAAAACGCCACGTTTTTTTACTACTATAACTTTTTTTATAAACTTTGTCTTCTTGTCCGGTTTTTGATCTCCTTTTACCATGTCTATTTACGACCATAGCTAATGCAAAATGATTTATGTAAATCAGTCGTCATGGCGACTAATTATGATGTGAAAACCTCAACTTCATTTCATATCGGCAGGGAGCCGGTCGAATTCCTTGCCATCAGATAATTATATGTTAATATTATGTGATAAATTGATAATTGTATGTAGCGAACTTATAGATATAGATGCATATTGTGAACTTATTATTCATATTTATTTGATGTTATTAATTCTTTAATGCATGTTATTTTAATAAGATGTTTTATTATACTGTTTTACATAAACAAGTCCCTCTGAGTTTCTTACGTTCTTCTCAGGACAGTGGCGTAGGGTTAGAACCGGTAGGTAGTAGATTTTTTTTGTTTCTGTGTTAGACAATTCGAAAATGCTTATTAATAAGCTTACTTGAAAAAAGTTTAGTTTAAAATTTTATTACAGTTTCGTATAATTACTTGAGGCTATGTCGTTATTGACCATACTAATTTGTCATAATTTATGTTTTATGTAAAACACTGCGTTTTGGGCTGCCATCGTGACACCAGCTTTACCGCGTACGACAGATTTATAATGAACGACTTCCTTACTTATTCTTACGACAACATTGCGAAACAATTTGACAAGGTGTGGATATACGGCATAGTTGTCGAGTCGAGTAATTTAGTTATATTGCTAGGAACTGCTAGTATAACTAAGGACTGCTTTTTCAATTACCAGTTAACGTATCCTTGTTAGATCTATCCTTTTTTGACTGATGACCTTAGCTAAGAATGGCAATAATTTTAACTAATGGATATACGTACTTTGAACTGAGGATTGAAAAATCAGCCCTGTATTACTGTAAAAATAGTTATTACTTTTAGTGAATAAATAAAGATACATTTATTTTTACATTTTTGCACGTGATCATTTTATTAAATTTAAACAGCTATGATTAATTAAATATCCTCCTCGGCCGAACTCGACAGTACAGTTGAACTTTATAGTTTTAGTTTAGTTTATTCTGGAGGATAGTTTATTATGTTTTCTAGGTAAATACGTAATAGAAAATAATAGGCGAATAAAAATACTCAAAAAAGTCCTAGTGCACATTATTGCAGTATAATAAATTTGTCGTAATATATTTGGCTTTGTATTTTACTGAACACATACAACTATAATGTTACTATAGGGAAATAAAGCCGATATCAGCTACAGCTAGTGCCCACGCTATCGGTACATTATTTACCTACAGATAAACAAAGTACTTACTTCACTTAATACTGATTTTACAATCCCCAGATAACAGTAACTGTCAAATAAATGTTAGCTCTATCCTTTTTTGACTGATGACTAGCGATAAGGATGGTAATACTTTTAACTGACGGATACTTTTAACCGAGGATTGAAAAATCAGCCCTTAATTAATAATGGAGCTTAAACCTATTTTCAGACATAAGGATACGATAATATTATGTTAAATATTGTCATAAATTCTGGCAATTAGGTTTAAAAAAAAATCTGTATTGAGCTGTATATATCGTAAAACAATAAACTATAATAGAAATATTGCGACACAAATATACTTACCCGCTTATTCATAAACGTTTGTTAACTTAACAAGCCGCTAATAATTGTTTGTCCCTTTTGCTCTTATGGACACATTGTTAAGACCGAAAGGGACAAACAATTATTAGCGGCTTGTTAAGTTAACAAACGTTTATGGATAAGGGGTTTAGACAATACTAATCTGTGCTAAAAAATAATAGCTTGAGAGTCGACATCGAGAAAACACCCGAGAGCGATTGTATGTGACAATGGTCCCTCTAGATGGCTCTTAAGCGCGAGACCGCATAAATCACGCTCGATTCTCTGTCAGCTTTATACGATTAAAGGTTTTGATTATTCTGTCCACTCAATGGACTTAATTAGAATCACCATCCAACGTTCTACATTAGGAGCATTCCATGAAAACATGTCGTAAGCGACACTGTCTTTTCAATACTTTTGAAAAATTAAATTAATAAACTGAGTTACGGTAAAATGATAACATATCAAGGCTTTAAGATTGACAGTGTTTTCTAGCAGCTAACATATTTTATTAGGGTACCTACCATAGCCACACGTAAGCGACAAAAAGTAGATGTTTTCATGGAATGCTCCATTAGTACATTGTGCATCTAGGGAAGCAAGTACGGTATTACAGACGAGAGCGTTAGAAGCCCGACGCCGTAAGTGGAGGGCTTTTAATGACTCGAGTTAGTATGCCTCTTACCTACCGTGATGCAATGTTTTTCATCACACTTGCAGACAAAAAAAAATAAGTTATTAAACGAAATAGATTTTGTAGTACAGATGGTGCCTTTTTTAGGCTCTAGTGCGAGAAGTGGGTCATTTTACGTCAGGTTCAAAACTTCAGGTGGAAAACAGGAACTTCGGATCTGTACTAAAAAACGTCGTACGAAACACGTGCAAAAACGTGGTTTTCGCACTTGTGTCGTAATGTACTATTTGAGAAAAGTTAAATTCCCTAGGGAATTTCACTTTTCTATTACTCCCGCTATGTATGCAAGCAATAGCGCGTTTAGAAAGCAAGTGTGATGAAAATTTGTATTATTGATGATATTTACATGTGTTCACTTGAATAACTTGAATTCCACAAAAACACGAGCGGGAATCGCCATCGCCGACGGCGAATTTATACCGTATCCCTTTAGGGCTGAAATGGAAATAAGCTTCCCAGGTGTTACTATATTGTTTCGGGAATATTGAATTTCCTGAATCATTTTACATCCAAAATTAGAACGTGATATTGTTGCGGTTGCATAAATTTGAATGGAGTTCTGTTGAGAATAGCAAATAGTTTACTATGAAGCTCGGATATTAGTGCAGCGGGTTGCGAATTTAAGTGTTTTTGTTTTCAAAATACAGCTTGAAAGGGTGTTAACAATGTATTTTTCACCTCAACGGCTCGAACATGGCTGCTTTACTGCTTATAACTAGTGGGCAAAATGCAACTTTGCTGCGGGAGTTAGAAAAACTAACTTTTGAATTTTCCGTATCGTCGCAAGTCATATTTTCATACTGCGGGGTGTACAATCTTGGAACTTTGAACTTCATTACATCCGTCACTTTCATTCCGACTTAGCAACCTTCGTAGTAGACCCCCAATTTTTTTTATTTTGTTCTTGTAGACAGACGAAAGCACTAAGCCATACTGCCTGGCCCCCAAAAACTCGTGTTCAATTTGTATAATAAATATTAAACCTATAATAAATCAAACTCATATGATTAAAACATTATTTTAATCACATGAGTTTTTCGTTATTCTTAAAATACAATAAATGTATCAATATTTATGTCGCGAAGTTTATTATTATAATTTGTTTTTTTTTTATCATTGTGAACGAATATTTTAGTCGTATAGTTTTAGAGCGCACTTTATATTCTTTAAAAAGTTAGCGTGATTGAACTTTTCAAATGTTAGTCGTGATTAGTACGTTTTCTTAGATATAAAATATAAATAATATTTTCTTCGGTTACCGCGAGGATTACACATGAAATAAAACTATGAAAACGGATAAACTTAACTAATTTTTCATCACACTTGCTGTCTAAGCGCGCCATTGCTTGCGCGCGTAGCGGGAGTAATAGAAAAGTGAAATTCCCTAGGGAGTAATAGGAATGGTATAGAGATATAGTACGTCATTTAATAATATTATGTCTTCAAACTTATTTTTTGTCGGCAAGTGTGATGAAAAACATTGTATGCATCACGGTCGGTAAGCGGAATACTAACTCGAGTCATAAAAGCCCTCCGTTTAACGGCGTCGGGCTTCTAACACTCTCGTTAATAATTCCGTACCTACCTCCCTTGATGCACAATGTACTATTAACTTCATTCCGACGTTTCGAACGCTTTACAGGGCTCGTGGTCTGCTGATGACGTTAAAATTAGTTAATATACGCGAGTTTATCCGTTTCCATAGTTTTATTTCATATATAAAACATAACTTTAAATAAAAACTGTGTTTAATGTAAGTGAATCAAGTATTAAAGCTGATGTTTTAACTCCTCAAGTGTGAGTGGTGGTGTTTTATTCCTTTGCGTTAAAATAATATGTTCTCGCCGCTGAGGTGAAAAGTTGTATGTATCAGACGAGAGCAAAATATTTGTATCTCGTATCTTTGAGTCCCTGACTGCGCTCAAGATTCTAATTTTAAATTATAGAATCTTTCGCTTGCTCGAGACTCAACATCAAAACTCGAAACAAAAATCTACTTTGCTCTCTAGTTGATTCTCAAACGTGTTCGGAAATCTACCTACATTTTAAACTAGGTAAATGGGCTCCAGGCAACACTTGTTTCATCGAACTAATGTAGTATCTAATCAAAAATAAGTACACCGTATGAAGTCTCCCTAGCCAATTACTGTCGTTTTTGAAATTTTCTCTTCGTACATAACAAAATTGAATGGGAAAGACGAATTTTGAAATGTGCAATTAGTTTTTTTTTTTGTTTGGTTAATGTGTATTTGTTTATACTCGTTCGGTTCGATTAATACTTCATAATGACTTGCTGAGATAGTCCGTAAGGATAGACGGGCTTAAAATAATGAAGGAAGAGCGTCGTCAGGTATCTGCCTGGAGAGGATCGTGTCCTATCGCAAAATCACGCTGAGATAGGACGACAATTCTAAAACTTAGACAAAGGTGAAATATGCATTGACGAACTAAATGTTTTGTATAATTTGAGCATAGGAGTACCTATTTCTTAATTTTTTTTTACCTACGAAGTCGTAATTATGTGTTGATACATCGTTTGTTGATTGATTAATAAATGGTGAACCTTTATTCGATAGTTTAAAAAATCAATCAATATTTTTTACTAAAAATTGTTAAAGCATAAAGTTTAAATACGCTATAGGGTGACGCTAGAATTACTATAATGTTATTTATTTATTTAAACTTTATTGCACAGTAAACAGATACAACAGGCGGACTTAATGCCATAAGGCCCATAAGGCATTCTCTACCAGTCTTCCTACAAGCTAAACAGAAAAACATTAATGGTGCGGGAATTAGTGGTGTTATCAACTGGGTCATTCTCATAGGGCACGTTTTTTGGGCGTCGGGTAGAATAACTTTGTATTCTTGCATATATATGGCGTAAAAAAAATGTTGGAGGGTAGTTTTCGTTTTATTCTACCTGTAGCAGTTGTAATTTTGAAGATAATCTCTTGAGAACTAGTAATAAAAAAATATAAAAGACTACTTTTATCATGCTCCATCAAGCGTACAGACTCCAAAATTTGGGACAAACCCCTTTGCAACTCGGGAACCACTACTATTACCTAACACAGGGTATTGTTTTATTATAGTCAATTAAACAAATTAACATTTTGTTAAGTTGATTGTTATTTCAACTGCTTGTATAAAGAAATATTATTTTATCTCCGCGCGTACGAATTTATGACTAAACTCCGTCATTGGAAGCAAAACAAAATTTCACATCACTATTTGCAATTTTACGCACATCACTATTGCATTGAGCGAGCCAGTTCAGTCTTGTCTGTGACACGTTGGGCGACGGAGGTGCGTTTGGCGACGCTGGGCGATTTTACGAACGTAAGTATCTAATCTCCGTTTTTTGTCACTTGCATTTTCTCAACTCCGTTTAGTCATTTATTTTTCTATTGGTGTGGTTGATCGTTCTACTATTTAAGTATAATGAATTAAACTGTATTACCTGTAAAATGCGTGTAATGTCATTGTACTAAATAGGAGAATTAATGAAATAAAAATAAAAAATAGCTTTCTCCCTTGGCTCCGTCAAAAAACTCCGTCAAATATTTAGACGGAGTTGAAAAAATACGTGTATTTAGTATCTAAGTGAGCAGTCACATGCAAAAAAACTTGTTTTTCATCACATTTGCTGCTAAAGCATAATTAAAGTACCTATACTCCCTTTCTTTAATTAGGTACCTACTGCGAATTTTACGTAGACATGTACTGTTTACATAGTACATTGATCTACAATACCAAGAAAAATAAAACATGTGAAATTAGATGCAATTTCTTCGTTCTGAACACTAACGATAGATTTTTTTACTTACAATTCCATCTACAGCATTTTTAGAGCTAGAGCTTTTCGTTAAACTTACTTCAATATTTTTTTTGTATCATATACTTAGAATACCGAAAATCAACAAACCTCCGGTAGAGTATATGAAAGAAGCTCAACGTAGGCGTAGAGCTAAAATAAAGCAAAACCCTGAAAAATACGCTATGGCAAAATAAAAAGAGCGTTAGCGTAAAATAAGTATTATTACGTGTAACATGTTATTCACAAAGTGATTGTTAATGTTTGTTTTCGTCCATGCCTTAAAAAAATCGTGTACAAATTAATAAAAAAGTCACTTTTTCCGCCCCCCTCGTCCCTATGTCCCTTTGTACGCTTAAATCTTTAAAACTACGCAACGGATTTTGATGAGATTTGAAGGTTTATATGTAGGTATAGTACCCGTGCGAAGCCGAGGCAAATCGCTAGTATTAAAATACATAAATTATCATTCAGGTTTAAGAGCACTGTATCCATCAACTCCATATCATATTTCTAAACTCCGTATAAAATATATCAACTCCGTCGCAACATTTTCAACTCCGTCTTGGTGAAAAAAACAATGGCTTATAAAACGTGAACTAATAGATATATATGAGGGACAAAAGTATACATATGATCTAAATAACTCAATGATTCGTATTTTATAGATAATATAGCAGTAAACATACTGTACAAAATCAAGACGGAGTTGAGGCTAAGAACGCCTAATTCTGAGAATGACCCAACTGACCATAATTCAATAGTACATTACTATAAAGGACGGGAAACGAAAGGTTACAGGTCAAGTAGATAGAGATTAGAGATACACGGCCTGTAACCTTGTTTCTCGCCGAGGTTTGTATAGTGCTTTTTCTCAAACTTGCAAAGAAATAAAAAATCGAAAGTGATTTTCACAGTACACAAAAAAATAAGTCAAAGAACGAAACGAATCTACAAAATAATAAAAAAAACAACTACACATCAAATTTTTTTTTTACTATTTGTGGTAATCTTTTACCCGGTGACATTGACATTATTTCTTTTTTGTTACGGTGAAATGCCAAAATGTTCTGTCACTTTACAAGTTGCTTCCGTAATTTAACTTTTTAAAGCAGGTTCCTTCCGGTATTTTGCAGTCCTAAGACTGCAAAGTAGTTATGAAATGCCTTTACATATCAATTTCAATCATCGAACCAGCGAGGTGGTACTTCCTGCTTTAATTTGACGTACGTAGGTAATGCAACTTCATTGCAAGTTTGAGAAAAGTTACTGACTAAGGCCAAAAACCTCTCGCTTTTACTCCTGACGGATGCTAACAAGTGAAACTAAAATAACATTAGTTATGCTCTTAGTTGCGAGATAGTACTGTGTCCGTAGCCGTATCATGAGCTGCCCCTGCGTTATTAACGCGTACTTACTTTCTATCCAGCTCGCTCGCACCAATAAGCGAGTACGAGCGGGATAGATAGAAAGTAAGTCCCCGCCAATAACCTGCACACAGTTAACACACACAGTAAATTAAGATTTTTTATTTAAATCGACCCCTATTTTTTATTTGGACGAAAGAAAAAAAACCCCGAAATTTGCGAACTTCGGTGTTCGCGGTAGCACGCCATATCTGGGTGCTTAGCCAAGTTGCCAATCGCTGACGCTTAATCGTCAATCGTAAACGAAAGGCAGCTAATTGTCTTTGTCGCACTAATATGAAAGAGTGACACAGAGGGAAAACTGCGATACGCTACTAAGCGTTAGCGATTGACAACTTGGCTAAGCATCCTGTTGTAATTAGTGATGGGTCTTTCCCGCTAATTTCCAATGTTATTAGGGGGCAAGTTTCCATTTGGGAATATTCCGCAAACTGTCTTGGGAAAGTTACCGGGTATGACCCATCATCACTAGCTGTAGGTATTAGGTACATGCCGTTGTTCATTGACAACCTCTTTATACTTTGTAATACATATTGTACATAACCTACTTACGTGCTCCTACTTACTTTCTGAAAAGCAAATCTATTGACGCCTTAGTCTACGCAATCATTCGCTTTCACTGTCTGTTAGTTAAATTAAATCTCTGGTTGAATAGCCGTACCAAGAGTTGGCAACTGCGGTTTATTCGATAACTAAAGCAGTCTCTCACCCTCACTCTGATATATGGAGCGAGCGTGTTCGCCACTTTACGTATCTAGTAAACGCTAAGTTAACGTCACGTAGTAACTCGTGGTAATAAAATAATATTGTGGGACATCTTACACAAATCAACCTAGTCCCATGGTAAACTCAATTAAGGCTTGTGATGTGGGTACCAAGCGACGATATATAATAATATAATACATAGATACATATAGATACTTAAATACATAGACAGCCATGACCAAGAAACAAATATTTGTGATAAATAAATACACAAATAATGCCGTCGCCGGGATTCGAACCCCGTACCTCCAGCTTCGTAGTCAGGGTCACTACCAACTAGGCTATGGAGGCTGACAACACACAGTAACAGGTAAGTACACAGTAGCCCTACCATGAGGTGCCGCTACGTTATTAACGCGCGTTTTTCTATCCATCCCGCTCATAGTCGCAAATTGGTGCGAGCGAGCCAGATAAGGCTTGTTCACGAAATAAAGTAGCCATCGTAAAATCAGTATCTACTGTTACGCAACAGTCCCATGTAGTTCTAACAGCCATGGGACTGTAAATTTATTCTTCTGTTTTAAGTTTAACAATACAATATCCAAAAGCATTCGCTGACAAGTCGTGAAAATCAAAATAACTTTCATTAATGCTTAATGCAAAAGTTCACGCCCAAAAAAGTGCGAACTTCCGAGACGATTTCAACAATGTTAGTCTTGAAATAATAAATAAAAATTGTAGACACGAGATTCACATTTTATTATAATATCGCTATTGTATGTAATTTAGTTAAGACCCATTGGGAAACTAAATGACCCAAAATGGTAAAATAAGTAAGAAACACTACTTAAATCCAGAAGTTTAAATAAAAGTCCATAATTATGGAGAAATTGATATAAATATCAACCACAGCATCCGAGAAGATAGGCAAAGAGCCCTTCTTTGTAGTAACACCCATACTAAGGTATGGTATTATACAAAAAAATAACTATACAGCTATGGCTACTTTATTTCGTGAACAAGCCTTAGATAATAAACGCGAGTTAATAACATATTCGCAGCTCTTGGTAGGGCTACAGGATGGCGATATATCATTGTCACGACTCGGTTGCAGCGGTCATCGTTACGTAGAATCGTTCCTGGCGTTATCTAACGTTATTAACATGAGCGAGCGCCCAGTTAAGTAGATTAAGGCTCATGTGTAGGTCGTGCCGAACTATGTAGGATTGCGATGCAGTAAGCTGCATATCACCATGACTTATTTTCAAGTATCGGTAACGTTTTACTCCAATGTATCCAATCAGTGCGAGCGCGATGGAATGTATGCGTATCGAGTATAAAACCTAACGTATCTTTTACTTTCCAGCTCTTGGTAGGGTTCTTTAGATTTATTTCACAGTTGAACAGTTTTCTTTTCATATCGCGGACAGGCTCATGCGATTTTAATTATTTATTTATTTATTATTGTTGCACAATAAAAAAGTAAACATTTGAAGCTATAGATAATCTACATGTGAATCTTTGGGTCAAATACAACTTTTACTTATATTTGACTTTGCCTGTACTTACTCGTTATTATCTTATTATTTATCTCGGCTATCCGGGTAGCGGCATCATAAGAGTACAAAATTTGAGTAAAATATGAAAAATGGGTGAATAAATAAGTAGGTAATTACACAGTGAATTTAAATAAAACCGATAAATATCATTAACGTTATTTTAATGTGTAATACTTACAAAGCTAAGAATAATTATGTCCATTATAATTATAATTTTGTCGTGAAACTACACTACTTGCCTGCAGCTACTTACCAAGATACTATCTCAAAAAGACGTCTACAAGTAATCATTTTAAAAGCAGACGCTCAAAGGTTCAGTTTTAAATGCAAATTCCAGATAAGATCCTGAGAATAATCATTCAGATCTCAATTTGTGTCGGTTATCTCAGATCAATGATGAAGCAGCGTAGATCGAGTTGTTATGGAAAAGTAAACGATCCTTGTAGTCTTCATTTAAGTAATTTAAGTTACCTATTCAGTTAGTTAAAATACACATTCGAAATTTTGCTTTGAGCTACGGAATTTTGTTTATCACATGTAAAATAGCAAAATGTCCTCTTCGAAAATTAATTAAGCTGAATACCCATTGGTAAATGACACAAACTGCAGGGAAGAAGAGATTGAACTTCGCATCCAGGGCGCCCTTAGATGCACAGCAGCTCTTCATAAGGTGTTAGTGTCCAAGATCATGCACCGGAGGACAAAGATTCGCATTTACAAGACTGTTATTAGACCGATCTTAATGTATGGATGCGAAGCGTGGACGCTGAGAGAAAAATCTTCCGCAAAATTCTCGGACCTACCCAGAGAGCTGACGGTAGCTGGAGAATTAGAAAAAACCAAGAGCTGGAGGACATCATTTCTGAGCCCAACATCATTGGCGAGATTAAATCTGCAAGGCTTCGCTGGCTCGGACATGTGTTTAGGATGCCAGTTGACAGGGCAGTGAAACAGGCCTTCCTAGGAAGACCCAGTGTACGCAGACCGGTTGGTAGACCAAGATACCGCTGGAAAGACGAAGTGGAGAAAGACCTACGCGCCTTGAATGCAGTGAACTGGGAGGAGATCGCACAGAACCGGGCGCATTGGCGCCAACTCGTATCGGAGGCCAAGATCCACTTTGGGTCGCTGAGCCAACGGAGTAAGTAAGTAACTGAATACCCATGTATCAATATGAATATGATGTACCTACCTACTGTGTGAATGTTAAGGGTTCTTACAGACTTATAGAATTATTTCACAACTTGCATGAAATTCTCTTCAAAAATGCAAACTATTCATGCAAATCTTGTTACAATTTCCAGCAGTGATGTTCTGCAACGTATAATTATATCGAATGCTGGAACCGGTGGCCTTGTCAATTCATACAGTTAGGTACCTTTTGTACCAACATACTTCTCGCTCAGCCTTCTACGAACAGAACTAACTCACTTGCCTAGAACGTAAACAAAAGAAGCAAAGGCAAAATCGCTTCTGCTCGCTCAAATGCTTCAAATGTACCAGCCTGCAACTGAAATCACTACTAAGAATTCACGTAGAGCACTCCCCGGATTTGCATTGACCAAACTTGTTAGTGGCCGAGCATAATAATGGCCGTTCCGAATGAACAAAGAGCTTAACAAGCCACTCTAATTTGTATTTCGAGTGCTCGAGTTATTCTTACAAGACGGCGGCGGCGTTGTCTTGTTTACTCGATACAGACCGGCGGTTTGTCGACATGTGTTAAAGAATGTTCAACCAAAAGTTGGAAATATAATATAAATACATATATATATACAATACAATATACTTTCTCGGGGTTTCTCTGCGAGATCGTATCAGGAATGACGAGATCCGCAGAAGAACGAAAGTGACTGACATAGCCCGAAGAATCGCCAGGTTGAAGTGGCAGTGGGCTGGCCATATTGCCCGGAGGACCGATGACCGGTGGGGTCGGCGTGTTCTCGAGTGGCGACCACGCACTGGACGGCGCAGCGTGGGAAGGCCCCCCACAAGATGGAGCGACGACCTGGTAAAGGTTGCGGGTGTCCAATGGATGCGGACAGCTCACGACCGATCTTTGTGGAACTCTCTGGGGGAGGCCTATGTCCAGCAGTGGACGTCAATTGGCTGATGATGATGATGATGATGATACTTTTCTCAAACATGCAATTAAATATTGTTATTGTTATATTCCTTATAATTGGCAGCGAAGTATGACGTTCCAGGTGCGACTAGAACAAGAGGTCGTTAATGGAATTTAATACAAATCTTCAAGGTCTAGGCCGGCAAAGTGTTATTTTTTAATACCATTTTACATAAATTTGTGGCACAGGCATCATGACATTCTACCACTATGCATATAAAAAAACACTTTGATGTTTTTGTTCTTTATTTCATTGCATGTTTGATGAATGCACTATTATAATATACATACCTCGCCAGGAAATATGGGGTTGCCCGCTTTAGACCTATCCTATACCTTAAGGTATATAGATATAAAGTATGTCTTCGGCTGGCAACCCCTTTCGTCCCGGCCTCTATAGTAACGCGTGATAACAAAAAAATGAGAAACATATTCCCTAGACCTCCAAATTAAAGTAGTCACATAAATGACATAGTTTGTTTATGAACTTGTAGCGATATCTCAGAGGTTCTTAAAATTAGCTTTCTTAATTTTTTTAAGTACCTATTTCCGTTTTTGACGAAATGGAGTTTAAAGAATAAACTGTAAATAATGTCTTGGACATATTTAAATTTCAAACTTAAACGTAGAAGAAACCTAAATAATAGGAAAATTTCATTAATAAAAGTGTTTGCTTATCCTCTCCTTATAGAATCCTTACATCCCAGGCAACAGCTTACAAAAGTGGTAACAGCAAATCGGCAAACATAATGACTACGTAAGGAAAGAGGGAACAAACAGAATTGTAATTTTAATCATTATGATTCCACCAGCCCACGAGTTGCCATAAAAAAATTAAGTTTTTACATGGCTCCCATGCTTGTTGATGTTTTAAAAACATTGGTAGAATGTAGCAAGACGAAAGGAAAATCAGAATACATTGATATGTAAAAATTTTTTTTTCTTCACAGTCTTACTGGAGGACTTGAAATTATAGAAAAAAAA
>JALPQI010015991.1:0-34136 GCA_025490895.1 Thaumatotibia leucotreta | reverse complement strand
ACCAACCCTTCCACCGTAACTCCTAAATCGTAAAAGAAACCCGCATTTTTTCCTCATTACAACCCTTGAACAAACAGCCAAACGACAAAACGACATAAGTCTCAAAATTCTCCTAAAACCAATCGCAAAAGACGTGTTACCTCTCTTTCGCACTTGTCAGCTCGTAAATAAGTAAGACAGGGAGAAATGTAGATAGGTTTCCGTTACTATACGTCATTTTAAAACTGACGTCAAGCCCCTATCTTTCAAAGCTTCGCACATGCGCCCTTATTCCGAAAAAAGGTTCTAAAGGCTCATCCATCACGGAAGGAGTTAAGTCGACATATGTAAATTACTGGCTACATTATACATTATACCGTCCTACATAAACAGACCTATGTAAACGTAAGGGAATTGCGTATTTGGAACGTTTAACGCACGTGTAAGCGTTGCTATGCGCCTTGCTACTTATAAAACTGACCCCCTTATTCATAAAGGTCTCCTAACTTAGCAAGCCACTAAGTATTGTTTGTCCCTTTCAGTCTTATAGCTATATTGATATGACTGAAAGAGAAAAACAATACTTAGCTACTTACTAAGTTAGGAAAGGTTTATGTTATGAATAAGGGGATTAGTTGCGAAACTTAAGGTTTTATTTGTATGATGAATAAAAAATAATTATTATCATTCATGAAACTAACTTACATGCATCATCAATTCATCATGTCGTGACCTGGATTTTTTTGGTATGTTATGTTAATTACTGGCTACATACGTAGGTTGCCCTGAAAGTTTCGGGAATCGGAAAAAATACGCATTTTAATGAAATAAAAGTACTTTTATTGTTTTTCAAAGTATTCTCCTTTGTGTTAAATACACTTTTTCATTTTCTGAAACCAGTTTTTAAAACAGTTATTGAAGTCTGAAGTGGGGGTTGACAAAATGGCCATTTTATAAGCGTCGACTGCTTCTTCCGCGGTCTGAAAACGCTGACCACGCAAACCGATTCTTTATTTTCGGGAAAGTAAAAAAATCGTTGGGACTTAGGTCGGGGCTGTACAGAGGATGGTCCAGTAATTCGACGTTTTCGCCCTTCAGATAGTCGTCTGTTTTCTGAGCGGTGTGAGGGCTGGCATTATCATGGTGTAGTATAATACGGCGGTTAGGGTTAGTTTTTTTCGCAGTTCAGCAAAAACAATCGGTAAAACAAACGCCTATTATACCAATCGGCATTGACAGTTGTTCGATCTTCAAGAGCGATAGTCGCCACGTGACCCGATTTGGAGACAAACGTGGCTACCATTTTTTTGATCGTGCTGCGAGAACGAACAACTTTTGTCGGCTTCGGTTCGTCTTCGTAAACTCAAACTCGAGATTGGTTTTTCGATTCAGGCTCATATGCGTAAATCCATGATTCGTCACCTGACACAATACTAAAAACGGCATTTGAGCTTCCTCCATTAAATCTTTTTAAAGTTTTGCGGCACCAATTGACACGTACCGTTTTCTGGTCGTCAGATAACAAGTGAGGAATCCACCGGGAAAATAACTTCCGCACGCCCAACTCTTGTTGTAAAATAATTTGTACCTGACTCATTCCAATGCCTAAAGTCTCCTGAATCTCCCGATATGTAACATGCCTATCTTCCTTTATCAGTTGGCGAACAACATGGATGTTTTGATCGGTAACGGCCGTTTTCGGTCGACCCTCACGTACGTCATCCGCAAGAGACACACGGCCACGTTGGAATTCCGAATACCACCTGTATATGGTCGTCTTTGAAGGTGCTTCACTACTAAAAGCAATAGTTAATCGGTCTCCACATTGTTGTTGTGTTAATCCACTTTTAAAGTCATAATAAATCATTGCTCTAAAACTTTCGCGGGACAGTTCCATTTTCACCAGCGACTCAACGACTTTAAAAAACAATTGAAAATCGGACATTGTTTTTTTTTTCTAAGTGGCCAGTGTTTTCGAATAATGAGACTATGCTTGTAAGAAAGAGGTATAACAATGTCAAATATACGTTCCTAAGTATTAAATTCCCGAAATTTTCAGGGCATCCTACGTAATACATAATACCGTCCAACATGAACAGGCTTATGTAAAGAGTAAATGCCTATTCGAAACGTCTAACGCGTGTGTAGGCAAGCGCACGTCCCACTATTGGGCACAGACCTCCTTTGAAAAATGAAAGAGAACGGGCTTCGGTTCCAACACTGGTCCAAAGCGGGTTGGGGGCTTCTCATACGTATTTTGAATTCCTTCGTACCTTCGTAGACGTGTCGATTTAGGTAGATACTTATCATCGTGATTTTATAAAAACTTTATAATAACTCTCACAACCCGTATGTGTACTCGTAGTAGGTATGTACAGACATATACAGGGTGGAAATGAGTATACCGGCACACTTTACCAATGCATTTTTAATGACAAAAGAAGTAAAAAAAATGTGACATATAATAATATTTTTTTTTTTGTGTTATTTTGATTTTTTTGGCACACGGTCATGTACGTAGTAATAAATTGTAGGGAAAGAATTTTTTTGAATTTTTTTTTAGTTGAACATTTTTCTGAAACTTTTTTCTCATTTTGTCTAACTTTAATCAGTGTGTATGTCGAGATGAAAACTACTATTGTAAGAATTTTAATCGTGCAGGCATTTTTCAGTGACTTGTGATGAAAATAGATTGAATAACATGTCATTATCTCTTGAACTAAGCCGAATCCAGAAAAGTTCATATGACATTATAGCCTCAAAATGTGTTCAGGAATACACCTTTCAAGTTAGTCGGGCTACTTACTAGCCACCCTGTATGTGGAAAATGTGTTCATAATTTTTAGCCATGAAACGTCCACTGCTGGACAATAGGTCCCACTTTTGGACTTCTATGTGTCTACCTGTTGGAAGCGATTTGCATCCAGCAGCACCGGGCAAACTTAAAAATATCATCTGTCCACCTTTTGGGTGGACGTCCTACATTTGCCCAAAAAAAAAGCATTTCTGTTAACACCAATACACATACCGTATTTTCCGCACAGGGTAAGTCGAATATAAATCGTCTAATCAATTTGCCAATGCGAAACGAACGTCCCTACCAATAACCGCTGATCTGTCTTAATGACTTCAAAAGTAGGTATCCCGAACACACCCGATGCTAAATTACACCCCATTAAAGCACCCAAAAAGGGGCACAGTTAAAACAAAAACCGAAAAGATATTTCACTCCAAAAGAGCCCCATTAGAACGGTCTTGGGTAAAAAAGGGGTAAAAGGGGGTTGAACAAACGGCTCGCATCAATTAGTGGAGGAAGCTGGGTAAACACGGGCTTAGGCGCAAATAATCGGAGGCTCATTTCCCCCCAACCTACCCATGTTTACTAGTCATTAGGCAAGATTATGCCGATAGAGGTTTTAACTAGGTTACTTTTTCGGTTGCTTTGGTTCACGGTTCTAAAAAGCTGTATGTCGATGTAATATTTGTAGTAAATATGCCTTTACTTGTGGCGAAGTCAAAAATGGCTGAAAATTTAATATTTTGCCAGAAATATTTGAATTAATAGGGCTGTTTTTGAAAAGCAGCTTCTACATAAATATAAAATACGTAGCCATGTTGGTAGTGAACTTGCCTACGAAGCTAGAGGTTATTAACCTTTTTTTTAATCCAGAAAATCCCATTTTTCGGAATCAGGGTGCTTAGACAAGTTGCCAATCGCTAACGCTTAATCGTCAATCGTAAACGAATGGCAGCTAACTGTCTTTGGCGCACTAATATGAAAGAGTGACAGAGAGGGAAAACTGCGATACACTACTAAGCTCTAGCGATTGGCAACTTGGCTAAGCATCCTGATGCCGTCGTAGGTATGTGAGTATGTAAAACTAGGTATTTTAACCAGTACTCTACATTTGCTATTATTAATACTTAATATGTTATTAACACGATAATAACCTTCCGTTATTACGCGAGCCTAAAATAATTAAATTCCTGGAACAAAACGCCCGTAAATAGCTTAAATAATGTAAAATGTTTTGCGTTATTTATATAAGAATATAACTTCATTAATATTTTGTTGTTTACTGTACAATCGCCGTCAGATATATCGTGTGGTCCGGAGCGCTCAAAAATATCTGAACGCGCCTCTATAGTTACTAAATACATTACCTAATATACCTATTTTGCGATACAGCGAGGAAATGCCGCCAGCATCCTCGGTACAATGCCACAAGGGCCAATCTTAGATATAGGTTAGGTTAAGTAGATTAGTTAGATTTAATCTATGTACAGTCAAGGGCATTAATATACAAGGTGCCCATGAGCAAAGGGAAAAATTCTAACAGCATGTTCCTGAGACTAAAAGAAGCAAAAAATGTTAAATGAGTTTTGGCCAAATCTGCAAAGAAAATTTTTTTTTAGTTATTTCTGATTTTTTTAATGCCTCAATACACAAAAAAAGGATTTCATTTATGAAACTATGGCAAAAAATGCATTTTGAAAGTTTTTTTTTTACATTTGCTAGATAATAAAAGATCGCGTAAACTTACGTTTAATTATATCCTGACGTTTCGGGCATGACGTTACACCCGTGGTCGCAGGCAGACCCGTTTGTCTTTAAAATATGAGTGATAATCGTGAAAGTTTAAATCAATATATAATAAAAGATTTTTTTGTTCATTTGATGTCTGTCAATTAAGTGTGACAAGACTTAAGACAACATGGTGACAAAATTGTTTCCTAAAATGCGTTTATCATAGCGTAACAGTCTAAAACGGTTTTAAGAAAAAATCTAATTTTCTCTTAAAATAGACTGAATCCAGAAAACTTCATATGATAAAAATGTCATATGAAGTTTTCTGGATTCAGACTTCAAATTTGGTCAGAAATCCGCTGTTGATTTTTTTCCCTTTCCTCGCGGGCACCCTGTATATACTGATAAACTTCTCCATACTGATCCCTTACAAATGTGTCTATATATTAATGCCCTCGACTGTACATAAATTGTAGTTATAAATACGTGTTCAGATGTTTTTGAACGCTCTGGACGATACGATATATCTGATTGCAACAGTACCTAATAGTGGATTTTGTGAGTTAATATCCATGGAAATACGCTAAATTTTATGTTGCACATTTTACGTTTTGGCTTATTTCGAGGTTTCATTTTAATTTGAGGATAAATACCTAAATTAATTCATATAGGTAACACACATTTTATCTTTGGGTTTTTATTTTATTTTCCTACATCATCATCATCATCCTCATCAGCCTATGATAGTCCACTACCTACTAGACGTAGAGGCCTCTCCTATTAACTATGCGTTTAGACGCATTAGGAGGTAAATGCCCATAATCGCCTCACTGGGCAAGCGGATTGGCGATCGCAGTAATGTGTCCATTATGATGATGCTGCTGCCCATCTTCAATCTTTTATCAAATAATGGTCAGTGACACTTCAATCCCTTAGTCGACTCTTACGACACCCGCAGGAGGAGTTTGGGTGGTGACAAATGTATTCTTAAGGTGCGTTCAGACCAAACGAACATTCGCTATTCTAACACCCCACTCTACGAAATTCGGGGGATAGAACAGCGAATGCTCTTTTGGTCTGCATGCCCCTTTACTGCCGTCACCACACGGCGCGTTTGCCTACAGTTTGTGAAAAATTCACACTTACACAGACTGTACTTACAATAACTGTATAAAAGTAACGATCCATCATCATCATCATGAAAGGAAGCTCTTTTCTTGATGGTTTGAATGTCGTATCGGTCCGTAAATACAGCAAAAGGCAGGTGGGCGATTCTCCGCCGAGCGTTTCAACCGCTCAGCAGGCCTTGCCGAAATACCATTCTGCTATCGTATACGATAAGATAAGCGATAAGTAATAAATGTATAAGAATAACAGATTCAAACGAAGTCACGTGACCATTTCCATGAATTATTATAGTCACGTGACTTATAGCTTATCGTCAGAGATCGGACAAATGTACGTCATTGTTCGCAATAATATAGATATGAGTCCAAAGTTGGTGAAATGAATAATGAAACGAATAATTTCTTGAAATTTGATTTCGAAGACTTATAAGGGTTTTCATAGTTATCGGTGTCAAATGGGTAATTTTCTGAAAATGATTAAATTATTAATTATCCAATCAACTTTGGAGTCGTGTTCATTATTATAGCGAACGATGACATACGTATGGAAATCATCACGTGATCTTTTTTTCAGACCCGGGTGCTTAGACAAGTTGCCAATCGCTAGCGCTTAATCGTCAATCGTAAACGAAAGGCAGCTAACTGTCTTTGTCGCACTAATATAAAAGAGTGATAGAGAGGGAAAACTACGATACGCTACTAAGCGTTAAAGATTAGCAAGCTGTAATTATGTATTACATTTATTATTTTTCACTTATCTATCGCATTCGATTACCGAAGGACGTCTTGGCTATATACGAGTAGGCTTCCAGTTGCCTTTGAAAAATAAATAATAAAAAACTTGTTTTTTAAACGCATTGCTCTTTTTACCTTATAAACAGAGAGCATAAGTAGTAGGCTTAGCACATGATTGGTGCGACAGTATGTCGCCGTGAGATAGATCTCCCGTCCTTTACTAGCTTTATTGACAAAAGAGGGACGGATAGTCTATCTCGCGGCGACATACTGTCGCGCCAATCATGTGCTAAGCATACTGAACAAGATACTATAACTGTCAACTTTCCTACGGAAACTACGCATAAAGCATTCTGTTAGTGTACGCAACTGTAATTGCGGGTTGCGGCAATTAGTCGCCGATACACGGCAGACGCCGACTAAATGGTACGGTGTGCAACAACCTTAACAGGCCATTGAGACAACTTGTTGAATTAATTAAAAAAAATAAACTATGAAACGGATAGACTCGCGTATATTAATTAAATTTAACTTCATCCTGACGTTTCGAAGACTTTACGGGGTTCGTGGGCGGCTATATATAGTTTTAATTCATTCGTAATCATCGCGGTAGGTAACCGAAGAAAATATGAATAAAAAAATATATAAAAATATATCTATTTTAATATACCCTCTACTAAAATGAAAAAAAAAATCTTGGGACATCTCACGCAAATCGACTCCCACGGTAAGCTCAATTAGGACTTGTGATGTGACCAGGCGACAATATATTTAATAGATAGATACAATTTAAATACATATTAGACAGCCATAACCTAGGAACAAATATTGGTGATAAATAAACGCAAATAATGCCCTCACCGGGATTCGAACCCCGAAACTCCAGCTTCGCAGGGAGGGTCACTACCAACTAGGCTAAAGAGGCTGACAATTTTAAAGATATCTTACACATCATCATCATCATCATTATCATCAGCCTATAATAGTCCACTGCTGGGCGTAGGCCTCTCCTATTGACTATGCGTATAAACTTATTAGGAGGTAAATGCCCATAATCGCCACGCTGGGCAAGCGGATTGGCTATCGCAGTAGGTAATGTGTCCACTATGATGGCGCTGCTGCCCATCATCAATCTTTTGTCAAATATCTTGCACAAATGAATGTAATCTAGCAATGTACAATTTGCAAAGATTCTCAAAACCAGGACCTGTATAAGCGCATATAAAATAATATAATTTCGCCAGCGTTGAGCGACGTAGTTGCGGACCTTACTGCGATATCTATCGATGCTCTATTGGCTGTGACGTCACAATTACCCCTAAACAACTTAATGGGGGGTTAGTTAGTAAACAGATTTAATCTTCCTACAAATCTATTGGAGGCATAAGTTTACGGCCAAAACTAATGAGCATAATGATGAATACAGCATGCTTAGCCAAGTCGCCAATCGCTAACGCTTAGTAGCGTATCGTAGTTTTCCCTTTCTGTCACTCTTTCATATTAGTGCGACAAAGATAGGTAGCTGCCTTTCGTTTACGATTGACGATTAAGCGTTCGTTAGTGATTGGCAACTTGTCTAAACTGATATTTTTATTTGTATCTCGGTTTTATCACGTGTTTTTAAATCCCGGACTTTTGGTAGGCTTGCGTGGGGATACAGATCCAACACGTGGAGGCCCTTTGGAGAAATTTGCTGTGTTGTACACCTGCTGCAACCCATTCACGGGCACAACAATAGACATCCGCAAACCGGTCCCAACAGACGTATAAAGAAAGACTAATGAGAATAAAATGGAAAATACCAATGGGCTATGGTGATGAAGGTTGGATGCGTTGGGGATGGAGCTATAGGAAAGAGGTCTCCAGTGTTATTCACTAAGGAAACCGCCTTGCTGTCAGCGCTGTGTCAGCGCTTCGGCAGCGTCGAGCCTAAAAATGGTATTCACTAATGTACTTTAAACGACACTAGTGCTCGGCGACGAATGCGGCGTGAGCTGGAACTACACTGCGTCGAGAGTTTGACGTTTAATGTACGAACTTTGTATTCTCTAACGAAAAACAGCGACGAACTCGCCCACAACCTCGCTCACAGCCTCGATTCCTAATGTCAAATCAAACAGCTAGGATTTTAGACAAGGCTGTCTCGACGTCGAGCTCGTCGAATGTGTGAATAAGAGAATAGCAAAGCTGGAGACCTGCCATGACAATTATTATTTACTCACTACATCTCTAAACAACTCTTTTCTTGGTAAATGTGTGTCGTTTGTTGTATCAACAGTACTTTCGAATCCCCTTCTGATTTCGGTTTGATAATACTTTTCACGAATTTTTTTTCCAATTCAAATTCAAATCTTTATTGCGTATGTTGTTACATTTCTTACATGTTGTTACATTTTTCGGGTAATTTTCATTCATATTTATCTGATACTAACTGGTTAATATTCACCCGTTTATAATGTTATAATAACTTAATATTTTCTTCGGATACCGCGAGAATTACTCATGAAATAAAACTATGAAAACTGATAAACTCGCGTGTATATTGACTTTAACTTCATTCCGACATTTCGAATACTTTACGTTCGTGGTCTGCGGGCGACTGACAATGGAAGAAATTTGATCGATCTACCTTCATTAAAATAAGAAAGATAAGTACAAAACTACCCACAAAGAAAAATATACACAGACAATAAATTTCAAGGGTGGATGTACATCCACCATATCCAGTATATACATACTAAATTTGCAAATTAAGCTAGTTACGAGTATTCACAATAATAGTATTTCAGAATGAACCCAAGAGATAAGAAATAAATAATCTACGCCGGTTCTATCCCTACGCCTCTGCCTGAGAAGAATTTCCTTCCTTTGTATGATTGACGTTAGGAAGGCATCCCATTATTGGGACCGACTAAAAACTCAGTGGGACAACTCTTTTCAAAAAACATTTTTGTAGTACATCTTAAGACTAATGTGATTCATAAGGGAATATAATAATTTTGAAATAATTGCCAGTACTAAAAAGGTGGGGGCGTATAAAACCTAGTCTTATTTTGTATATCAGACTTAGACCTCTTCAATCCACCCTCGTATGTACAAGATGAAGCACACACCTAACATAACATGACTAATTGAAGGCCAGTGTAAATCGACAGTCAAATCCTACCACAGAGCTATTGTCTATCAGACCACGGTCATTGACCCCTGACCTCAAGACTTGGTGCGTGGGTCACAAAGACGAAAGTGCGGCCTTGACCCGCTCCTGATAGCGAGAGTGCTATTAGAGCTACGTTAGACGGACTGTCGGGCACGCAAGGGTTTCAATATTCAGGTAACGGGAACTTGCATGTTCAGGTACTGGGGCTATAAACACGAACAAAAGATATGCACTGCACTCCCGTGTAAATAAAAGAGACACGGAAATGCGTATCTTTTGTTCGTGTTTATAGCCCACAGTTCATAGCTTAGTAGCTCGCGGTTAGACCAGTGCCTCAGGGTAATAAATTGCTGGACATATTTGCCAGTACCCGTTCTAGCAGGGCGCAGGCCCGCAATACGCGTCGGGCTTTGGCCGAGGGTGCTCTGGACGAGGACCCTCTTAATGGGTCGAAACATGTCGAACAATCATCGCCTTAAATACGTGAGTAACCCGGTTCGATAATATTTTAATATGTTTGAGTCTCATGTTAGTTATAATTCTTACCAGTTCTTCTCAGGTCAGTTCTTAGGATCCAAGGAATAAGCTGTCAAAGTTATTTGGTTTCCTCGTATTAAACCGTGTATACAGAGAAAAGTATGAAAGCCAAAAATTTCCTTTGTATTTCGAACCTTACAGCCATCGTTCAACACGCCTGAGCCTGATTGATTTACGCACTGCCACGCAAACACTCGCGATCCATCAAACGGCTGATTTCTCCATGACAGGTGTGAAACGCGAGGAAAACATTAAAAAGTAGTTTTCTCTAAAAAAATAAAATCTTTTATTCAGAGAAAGAAGTACAGAAAGTACAAACAATATTACATTTTATTTAAGTTGGTTACAAACTAACCTCCTTATTCATAAACGTTTGCTAACTTAACAGCCGCTAATAATTGTTTGTCCCTTTTGCTCTTATGGACACATTGTTATAACCAAAAGGGACAAACAATTATTAGCTTGTTAAGTTAGCAAACTTTTATGAATAAGGGGGTAAGAATATGCATTGTGCCCATGATACTGGCTGTATTACCTCGCTGAATCACTAATGAGATTATTTGCGTGAGGTAAGCGCCAGCCATCGGCATTGGGTCACCAGGGTGCTTAGACAAGTTGCCAATCGCTGACGCTTAATCGTCAGTCGTAAACGAAAGGCAGCTAACAGTCTTTGTCGCACTAATATGAAAGAGTGACAGAGAGGGAAAACTACGATACGCTACTAAGCGTTAGCGATTGGCAACTTGGCTAAGCATGCAGAGGTGTCGTGCAGCCGGGACGACATGGCCCTCAGAAAGTCTTCAATTAAGACATTTTGGAAGACTCTTCATGTCTGCTGACGAAGGGCCCAAAGTTTCTACTGCAAACGCCGCAAATTCGTAGTCAATTAAAAGCGACGAGTATTTGTGGTGCTTGAAAATGTTCTGTTTTTAATAGATTGAATTCTCTCTTTATTAAAACATTGAGCGGCGTTGTTATATTTCCTGTATAAAAAGAATTTCAACCGTTTTTAAATGACTTTATGCAGATTGAAGGACATCTTCAATCTCCTCAAAATCATCGAACCTATTCAATCGTACTATACCTTGCCATCTTGAGGTACTTAAATAACTAAAAAATAAATACAACGTAATTTTTTTAAGGGGTGGATTTGAAAGTAATTGTATTGCTGAAAATTGCACTAGAACATTAGAAATTTATGAGCTAAATTCATATTCTCTTTACACTAACATTTTTCAAATATTCCACCGATTTTGTTGAGAAAATTGTTTACCAGACTATACAGCGCATTTCATCTATTTTGTATTTAGCTATATACAATTAAAAAGAGACGCGAGTTCCTATCAACACAAGAATATATACTGTGTAGTCTAGCCATTTGTTCGCTTTGCATGACTTATATATATCTTAACAGTTCCATAAGAAAGATAAACATATGTCATATAAAATTGCAGTATAAAGTACTCTGTATAATATATTTCTTCCATAACACTTCCGTCCCCAACAGTACGGTGTTAATGTATAGATAATGTTTACCTATGCGGCTGCCAGTGAATGGGCGTGCGGTCTACACATAGGTAACCTAAATAGCTATGTGCCTATATGCATAGGGCATTGACCTCTGATAGATACAAGTTATGGACAGTATATTGAGATGTGTGGATGACGTAGATGTTTATGCTTATTATGTAGATATATATTTTCAGTGAGTCTATGTAGAATGTCTTTAGAATGATGGGTACGGTACATGTACAAATAGTATATGTATAGGCTATATGTTTGGGGCATTGACCTCTGATAGATACGAGTTATGGACAGTATACATACTGTATATAGTATATGGATGTGTATGCTTATTATGGAGATATATGTTATCAACTAGTCAGTGAGTCTATGTGGAATGTCTTTAGAATGATGGGTACGGTACATTATACAAATAGTATATAGGCTATATGCTTGGGGCATTGAACTCTGATAGATACTAGTTTTTATGGACAGCATACATAGGTGAAGGTCGCAGGAGTCCGCTGGATGCGGGTGGCGCAGGACCGGTCATTGTGGCAATCTTTGGGGGAGGCCTATGTTCAGCAGTGGACGTCTTTCGGCTGATATGATGATGATGATGATGATGATGATACATAGGTACATTAAGATGTGTGGTTGCTCTGAATGTGTATGATTATGGAGATATGTGTGGTTGGTGAGTCTATGTGGAATGTCTTTAGAATGATGGGTACGGTACATATTACATATACAAGTAGTATATAGGCTATAGGCTTGGGGCATTGACCTGTGATAGATACTAGTTTTTATGGACAGCATACATAGGTGAAGGTCGCAGGAGTCCGCTGGATGCGGGTGGCGCAGGACCGGTCATTGTGGCAATCTTTGGGGGAGGCCTATGTTCAGCAGTGGACGTCTTTCGGCTGATATGATGATGATGATGATGATGATGATGATACATAGGTACATTAAGATGTGTGGTTGCTCTGAATGTGTATGATTATGGAGATATGTGTGGATGGTGAGTCTATGTGGAATGTCTTTAGAGTGATGAGTACGGTACATATACAAATAGTATATATGCTTGGGGCATTGACCTCTGATAGATACGAGTTATTATGGATAGTGCGCATTTATAGTTATACCGTGTGTAAATCTAATACGGGCGATAAATTAAACAAGGCATGGGATTCATCAGGGTAATTCATGGTTTATGAGGGTTTTTTAGTTACACTTAAGACCCCACAGATTTTTTTAAAGATTTTCGGAGCAGCAATGTATCTAGGTACGAATATTTGTTAATATTGATATGGCAGTTACATCTGCTTTTGAAATTAGCTGTCAACGAGCGTTTAACTTTAGTGTGTTGCTCTAAAGCCTAACAACTTACTATTTGACCCTCGCCATGTTGCGGATTTTCAGTGACACTAATTTATTTTACTGGCAATGATTACTGTTTGACATCAGCGGCCCTACCGCAAAAATCGAAATTCGTAAATTTCGAGGATTTGTCTCTCTCACTCTAATGACGCCTTCGTTTGAGTGACAGAGAAACATCCTCGAAATTTACGAATTTCGATTTTCGCGGTAGTAGGCCAGGCGTTGAATGTCATCGAATGTCACCGATGTAAACAAAAATAAAATATATCGCGACTTCAACGATTTCATCATAAAAATGCCGAAAAAGATACCAATAGAAGCAAGAAAAATCGTCTTAAATACAATAAAATCTTTAAACCAAAGAAAGGACGAAGGATTGAATAGTATTCCATTGGAAAATGTTTTGCAATTGGTTACTGACATGACATCACATTATTGCCATAGGTAAACTGTTTGTAGCGACACTGTGTCAGGGTCAAATAGAAAGTTGTTAGGCTTTACATTGCAATTTACTTATTACGTCCTTTAACTAATCCTCGTTAAAAGCGTCGCCCGTATTAGATTTAGGTTCACCCTGTATTGATATGTGTGTATGCTTATTATGAAGATATGTGTTTCTCAGCGCAATATACGCGAAATAATCCGTTTAAATAGTTTTATTTCATAATCATCGCGGTAACCGAAAAAAATATCAGGTAAAACATTTGTTTTATTGAGGTTCTGAAAACGTACCTATTTAAAACTTGTTTACTAAAATTACTTCTACACTATTAAACCTTTATTTTCGTAGGTTTTTTATGGACATGTCAGGAAAAGGAAATTGAAATATGTATTAAAAAAACTGGTGTTAATATGTGCGAAAATATTGATATAAGCGTGACCATAATATATTTTTAACACGTAACGCCATTTAATTTTCACAAGTTCCAGGAACAAATTCAATTGAACGTGTGAATTCTGGAAACGAGTAAGTATTTAAAACATGATTTTCCGTACGATGATTTTTTTGAGCCATGTTATTATACCAGCCTTATTGATCTTACCGTGGGGTGGGACTAAGTCGAATTGTGTAAGATGTCCCAAGATTATTATTTATTTATTAATGCGTCAATACACAATAGAAAAGGCCTCTATCCAGCTGTGGGCTGATATAGGCTGATGATGCGGAATACTTTTCATCATCATCAGCCTATAGTCCACTGCTGGATGCAGGCCTCTCCTATTAACTATGCGTATAACTAGACACATTAGGAGGTAAATGCCCGTAATCGGCATGCTGGGCAAGTGGATTGGCGATCGCAATAATGTGTCCACTATGATGACGCTGCTGCCCAACATCAATCTGTTATCAAATAATGGTCAGTGACACTTCAATCCCTTAGTCGACTCTTACGACACCCGCAGAAGGAGTTGGGGTGGTGATGTGTGATGTGTGAAATGTATTCTTACTGCCGTCACCACACGAAATACGAATACATTTAGGCTAAATTAAAATAAACCAGGTTAATGACCGGGTTTTAACCGTCTATCGTACTGAATGAGACAGCTATCACCCTCTAATAAGGCAAGTGGAAACATGTCACGACACGCGATAAAAACTCAGCCATCAGTCGACAAGTTAATGGATTGGCCGTGGCTGACAATTGGATTCGCGGAAAAACCGGCGTAATCGGATCTAACCCTTTGCCCGCTTTGGCCTATATCTATTAACCATGATTGACTAATACTATTTTGTTACGTGCTTTTAAATATACTGGGACTGGGGTTAAGGCCTTGATAAAAACAATAAACATGTAGTTATGGTATAACCTGTCCAACAATCTTCGGCTAAAAGGTGGCCAATCTAAAATATAGGGTCGTATTGTTGATCTCTACTATATGATGACAAATGACTATTCACATTAGGAGGTAAATGCCCATAATCGCCACGCAAGCGGATTGACGATTGCAGAAATTTGACCACTATGATGACGTTACTTCCCATCAGCAATCTTCTACGTATTATATTATTATAGGTACGGGTATTCATTGACGCGTACTTATATTTATAACTTTCTAAAAACCTTTTAAAAAATATTATAAATTGATTCCTGCCCCAATGAAGACTAGATTTTGTAATTAATTTGATATTTTGGTTGCTTTAAATTGTTTCAAAGCAACTAGGTATTACAGAGTCTATTATGTAGTATGACTGTTTTCAACCGTTTTTCCTACATATGTGACATTAACAGGTAACCGTATTATAATAAAAATAATGTAATTTTTCCAACAAAATGACTTAAGTATAATTTTGTGTGGAAGAGATCGCCCTTTAGCGATAAGAAAGCCTCTACCTACTTAGGTTTAATTTATGTAATCAATCGTATTTATATATTAATTGTTTTATAATTATAAGATATTTCTAAAATGTACAATAAAGCCGATTAAACCCATTCAAATGTCATAAAAAGACGATAAGTTCTTAATCTGTTCTCGACACACGTTCTTACCCGCATCTCTCCTAAAACCATACGTCATAATGTGGAAAGTGGTGACGTCACTCGTCCCAGTGAACCATCGCTATGAGTCTCCATTCAATATCCCGATTCGAAAAAAGAAGTTCGACGTGACCTTGCCTGTATTCACGCAGGCGCCGTGCCTTTCGGATCAATGTCGAAAAACCCCCCCAAATCTGGTGGCTATTGTGACAGCTTTACAGGTCCTATTGCTACGGATCCAGCTTATCTCAGTCTTTGTATTTTTTTAATGAATATAATTTATGACCGTGTGGTAACGGCATTAAGAATACGTTTGTCACCACCCCAACACCTCCTGCGGGTGTCGTAAGAGTCGACTAAGGGATTAAAGTGTCACTGACCATTTAAAACATTATTGCGATCGCCAATCCGCTTGCCCAGCATGGCGATTATGGGCATTTACCTCCTAATGCGTATAGCATAGTTAATAGGAGAGGCCTACGTCCTGCAGTGGACTATCATAGGCTGATGCATGCATGCAATGAATATAAAGACCCTGCTACGTCAATGATTTTTTAAAGATGGACGTAGTTACACATGAATTTTAAAGATTGATTGGCTTGTTTTGATTTCAGGTGTTAATTAGGTAAAAGTTCGTGTGGATTGGTTCCTTTTTGTATGAAATAATATAATTGATGAATAGCTTCTTCTTCCTAGTCAATGTCGAACCCCCCCAAATCTGATGGCTATTGTGACAGCTTTACAGGCCCTATTGTTACGGATCCAGCTTATCTCAGTCTCTTTATTTTTTTAATGAAAATGAAGACACTGCTACGTCAATGATTTTTTACAGATGGGCGTAGTTACACAAAACGCAGCAATCCACGTGAATTTAAAGATTAATCAATCTTGTTTTCAGAATAAATGTTGGTGTGGTTCCTTTTTGTATGAAGTAATCTAATTGTTGAATACCTTCTTCTTCCTAGTCTATGTCGCATCTACTTGGATTGTACTCCGGCAAAGATTATTTATTTATTAATCTGAAATACATACTTCTAAAAGTTTTCGTTCCAGTGTAATCAGATAAATCGGTTCAACCTGATCTTCCGTGTAGTGTCGTAAATAAATATTTGACAACTGCCGGCCTAGCCAAGATGCCATTCTGCAATTTGATACGATAAGCGATAAGTAATGTGTAAATGTAAGACATGTGGCTCATGATGGTCCCGTTTTATCTATTTATCGTGCTACGCGTCACTTTCGCACTTGCATACTTGTTAGAACCTGACGGCAACAACGACAAACGATTAAAAACGGGACCATCATAAGCCTACAAATTCGAACGAAAAGTCACGTGGCCATTTCCGTACATTATTATGATTAGATCAGATTAATTTATTTCATGTATAGAAAATTACATAATATGCAAAGTTGTACCGATATAAGAATTTCTGACACGACCGTCAATGAAATAAAATAACAACGTAATCAAACAAAAAAGTACCATCAAATATAATAAAATTATAGCTCCCATTAAATATGGGCACGTGACTTATCGCTTATAATAAACGATTGAAGAATAGCATCTCGACTAGGCCTGCTGATCTTGTAGTGTCATAAATCAATATTTGACACCGCGTCTGGACGTCTTTAAGCGACGGGAACAGCAGAAGGGTTAGTTGCGATTGGGCCGTTGCTAAGTAACCGCGGTCGATACTGAGGCACTTTCCTTAATGTTGGTTTTGCGTACGCGGCCATTTTTACGTGCGTAATTTTTGGACGAGAAATTAAAAAAAAAATGGAAAAAAAAAATTTTGTTCGGATGCGAGTCCCGACGGCCCAAACTTATAATGTTGTAAGATATCGGAGTGGCCAGGGTGCTAATAAATTTCTGAACAGGATGCTTAGCCAAGTTGCCAATCGCTAACGCTTAGTAGCGTATCGTAGTTTTGCCTCTCTGTCACTCTTTCTTATTAGTGCGACAAAGACAGTTAGCTGCCTTTCATTTACGATTGATGATTAAGCGTTAGCGATTGGCAACTTGGCTAAGCACCCAGGCCTATATTGTCATAACGTTCGGCCGCTTTAATTGTACAAGTATGTGATGGCGAATGACTGTACATTTCTTTTTTAGCGTGAGAAATAAACTTGACGTGCCTTTCGGTTGAAAATTGGACGTAGTTATGCAAAAAGAAACCAACCCACATGAATTTGTCATTTCAAAAATTAACTTGTTTATTTTGATTTATGGTGTTAATTGAATGAAAAATTCTTGTGGGTTTACGTCCAATTATTAAATTAATCTTTCTTAAAATGTTTATCCTAATTATCGGATTTATGACTGATACCCATCAGTCATATCCTCAGTCAGCCTCTGTAGCCTAGTTGGTAGTGACCCTGCCTACGAAGCTGGAGGTTCCGGGTTCAAATCCCGGCGAGGGCATTATTTGTGTATTTTTTTATCACAACTAAGTATATGTTCCTTGGTCATGGCTGTCTATGTATTTAAGCATCTATATATATATCTATCTATTATATATATCGTCGCCTGGTTCCTACATCACAAACCTTAATTGAGCTTACCGTGGGACTAGGGCGATTTGTGTAAAATGTCCTAATATATTTATTTATTAAAAAAATGTATTAGCACCTATGTTAATTTTAAGAATTAAATTGCCATACCCATTCTGGGTCCATGAGGTACTTACTATTTCGCATGTAAAACCATCTTGTAATTTACCATGGTGCAATAAAGAAAGAATAAAGAATTGAACCTATGGCCACTGGATTACTAAAAACCTCTAACATCCAATGTCGGTTACAAAACAAACCACAAACGTACCCTTCACAATATCTCTAACATCCTTCCAACTTGACGGGCGTTTCATGACCATGAACAAAAGTATTTATTCAAGCAAATCACAGCATTATCTGAAGTACACTCAGCTAAAAAATATCACGACATTCTTAGGTCGAGGGTACCGTCAAGTGCCGTATCGCCGCCTAGGATATAGTTCATTTCAAATACGAAGGCCCGTTGCCACACGAAACTTTTGTCATTTAATTGGTCCACTACAAATTGACACGTGTCGTCCACCGATGTATGCAAAGAATATCACGCCACAAAAGGGTCTGGCCAGGTATCTTTTGTTATCACTGATCCTATTGTTGACGCCTAATGACTTTGTCAAGTGGAATCAGGCCTTCGTATTTGAAATGGACTTTACCTACCTTCGCCTTGCGTAAGAAGTTGTTTAAATTATTATGGTCACGTGACTTATCGCTTATTGTATACGATTGCAGAATCTCCCTTTCTCTTCAATTGTGAAAAAAGGGAGGCTTATAGATCTATGATTAAAGTTAAATGATAGGTATATATTCGGCCCTGCCCATCTACCTAGCCCGATAGTACTTTTACCAGTCTTCCGAATCCAACCGACCGGTTAAGACCGTGAAATTGTTTTTCTTTTGCATATGGCATCTAATATTTATAATTTATGGTATAATTATAATAGTGTGTATGATTAGGTATAGTACTACGTAAAAAATGTAAAATATTTAATTTGTTCCACAACACCATTTGTTTTCCAAACTAGGCGAAATTGCCATAATAAGCAGTGTTTTAGAAATTGCTGAAAGCTTCTACAAAAGCAGTAATAGTTAGTTTTATTTGTTTTTTTTAAGTTTATTCTAGTTTTTATTTAAGTTGGATTTAATTATTTCTTTATCACTGCCATAAATGAAATGAGGTTCTACAAAAGAAAAAGTAGTAAAAATCGTAGTGATTTCTCGCAAACTGCAGCTGACGTTACCCGAGGCCCGAATTCCGCATTATCTTGATTCAACTGTCGGGCTCCCTCCTTTGTTCGCATTGTAGGCTTTATAATACCTAATTAGATGCCTTCATCGTTATGACACGCCAGTTCAGTAGGTACATTGCTTCCCATGTAAAGATAAAAAAATGCGGAATATATTGTATGTATTTCATGACTTAGAAATTATTCGGGAATTATAAATCAACACAAATTAAAACGGTTTTCAAATTTCTCCAAGTTCATCATCATCATATCAGCCGAAAGACGTCTACTGCTGAACATAGGCCTTCCCCAAAGATTGCCACAATGACCGGTCCTGCGCGGCCTTATTTGTAATCTCATGGGGGTATTTGCCATAATCGCCACGCTTGGCATGCGGGTTGGCGATCGCAGTGTCTCCACCGCACTTTAGGGATGCTGCTGCCCATCCCCCGGTGGTCTTGGTCGTAGTTTTCAGACATACCCGGGTCAAGTGTATGATCAGGAACACTTTAATCTCTTAGTCGACTCCTACGACACCCACGGGAAGAGTTGGGATGGCGACAAATGAATTCTTACTGCCGGTGTGTGGTACACGGCTATTCCAAGTTCACAAAAACAATTATCGATATTTCGTCCATTTGTCGTGCACACGTTTAAATGATGTATTTTCACGAAACGACTGCTCTTATTAGATTAGTTAATATGCCAGTGATAAAACTTATGAAAAACCTAATTAATTTATGCTATCAATTTATTCAAAAACCTATCGAAGAGACTCAGAGACGCCACGGGAGACCAGCATCCTCGCTCAACGCATTATAAGCTTGGCAATCCAGCGAGGGAATGCTGCTAGCGTCCTGGGTATCATGCCGCAGGGGCCTGTTTTAGATTTATTTTAGATTTTATTTAGTTTATTTTACTTTTTATCTAGTTTTAGTTTAGTTGTACTCTTTAAATTTAATTTTGTAAATATAGCATACATTTCGGATATTTATGCTGCCTTGGTAGATTTATTATATTATTTTTATCACAATGACATCTACTGTAACGTAATGATTGTCAGAAACTGCATTACAACTGTAGTTTATTCAAACTCACTTATGGCACGCATCGCCTGCTTTTATTGAGACCCTGAACGAACCAATTTGATTTTATATTTTCAGATTAGACAATAATATGTCAATTGGTGATGGTGATCTACCTGGAACACTAAAAAGTCCAAATCTGCCTTTCAAACTATGCTGATCGACTACAAATTAATATTACATAAATTGATTCAGTACTTACCAGTTATACTTCTTCGTTGTAGCACTTCCTGTAGGTAACTGTATCCAAGTAGATTGATAAGGATCCTGTTGAATACGAATATAACAATGTCTTTATCATTAAAACTAATAGAACTCACTACCACATTTTTAATAGAACTTCACTAATGTTAATGTCAACCGGGAAATTAAAATACGTCATTTAAATGTCGCATAAAATGTTATCAATACATGTCATGCAGCACACAATAATTAGGTAATTTGTATATCATATGCCGACTCTATATTTCTACTTCGAACAAGTCTCCTGTCACTATGGTATCTCACAAACAACTCTTTCTGCCCTAGGCCGACAACTGTCTCATTCCGTAACCGTTTCGCATCTCATGCACCAACAATTAAATCTAAGCTGAATATTATAGCCCGAGATTGCATAAACATAATAGCAAACGTTAGAATACTAATAAAGTGCGAGATGTGAGAAAAGTTCACTCTTGTTATGGTAATGAATGGTAATGATGACACAGGTGGGGTCAGCAGAAGGGGTCATTCTCAAGAATGCGCATGGTAATTATAGTTTTGCCTCGTTTGGTTTTCACACGGTCTTTTTGCATAAGTGTCTGTCTAGTGGAATAATTTAAAATACTTTTATAAACAGAATTGAGCGCAGCGTATCTACATAGATTGGTGAAATCAGGATAAAAGTGTCGATTTGAAGGTTATTCAGATAAAGACTGAGGACTTTGACTTGAAAAATTTGACTGTATTTTTCAATTATTATGTGAGAAATGGGATTTTGCAGAAGGGGTAATCTTCGAGAATGCGCATGGTAATTATAGTTTTACCTCGTTTGGTTTTCACACGGTCTTTTTGCATAAGTATCTGTCTTGTGGAATAATTACTTTTATAAACAGAATCGAGCGGAGAGTACTTATATTGGGAATGCTACGGTGAAATCAGGGTAAAAGTGTCGATTTAGAAGTTCATTCAGATAAAGACTTTGACGAATTTGACTGTATTTTTCAATTATAATGTGACAAATGGGATTTAGCAGAAGGGGTCATCTTCGAGAATGCGCATGGTAATTATAGTTTTGCCTCGTTTGATTTTCACGCGGTATTTTTGCTTAAGTGTCTGTCTAGTGGAATAATTACTTTTTTAAATAGAATTGAGCGGAGAGCACCTATATTGATGATGGTACGATATTTTTTTTAGTTATTTATTCAATGTAAACCACTTAGGTCTAGGTTACATAATATGTTTGTCACTTACTAAAGTCTTCTTGGCTTAATTGTAAGTGATTTTCCCATCCCATCCCAAATTACACTTTTACTTCACCTTAACTTAATATGATTAATGAATGCAGGTATCTAATAACAATTTATTGATGATGGTACGATATTTTTTTTAGTTATTTATTCAATGTAAACCACTTAGGTCTAGGTTACATAATATGTTTGTCACTTACTAAAGTCTTCTTGGCTTAATTGTAAGTGATTTTCCCATCCCATCCCAAATTACACTTTTACTTCACCTTAACTTAATATGATTAATGAATGCAGGTATCTAATAACAATTTATAAAGAGACTTTTAGGATTCTCTTATATTTAACAGCTTTATGTATAAAATGAGAATAGAAAAAAGTTTATTCAGATAAAGACTTTGACGACTTTGACTTGAAGAATTTTACTGTATTTCTCAATTTAATTATTATTTTTACGTAAAAATTTGCATCTCCTAACTTTAATAGAACAAAAAATCATAAAGATGCATATTTTATGATATTTTAATATTGACAGAATAGTGTTGAGTTTATTTATTATGTGACAAATGGGTTTAGCAGAAGGGGTCATCTTCGAGAATGCGCATGGTAATTTTAGTTTTGCCTCGTTTGGTTTTCACACGGTATCTTTGCATAAGTGTCTGTCTGAGGTGGAATAATTACTTTTAATAACAGGCAGAGGATGAACGCCTATAAACTTTTGAAATTGTCGTTAAAAATGCTCTTTTACGGTGTTGGTATAGTGAAATCGGGCTAAGAGTATCTATTTTAATATAATTTTCGAATGGAATTATCATTTTTACATAAAGATTTGCGTCTTCTGATGTCAATGGAACAAAAAAAACATTAAGCATAAAACATTAACATTTTAAGATAAAAATCTTTCAGTTAGGTACATATCTATTTATTTTATGTTCGCAGAGCAATGTTGAATTTAATAATATTGTGACAAACGGGGTAAGTTGAAGAGGTCATCTTCAAGAACGCACATGGTAATTATTGTTTTGCCTCGTTTAGTTTTCACACGGTCTCTTTGCATAAGTGTATGGTGGAATGATTATTATTTTAGTTTTTGGAATGGACTAAGAAGTGAGAGTGGAATATTATATAATTATATCTTTAAAAATATTGAGTAGGTACTTGACGGTTTCAAAATGGTAAGGTGAGATCATCAGGACAAAAGGGATATTTCAATTTCAACGAGGGTTTTTAATAAAAAGTAGAATAATGTTAAATTATGTATTTTATGAATCAGAAAAATACACACGGTATAGTACATTACGATACAAGTGCGATAAAATTAAGTTCGTAACGAGTGGAGATAAAATAAAGCACGATCGAAGGGTTACCGAAGGACACAAGAAAATTAATGAAGAGAAATTATTAGACAACTACCTAAAGTAAAGTTGGAATAATATTGTAAAAAAAATTGTTATTGTTTCATTGCGAATACTCGAATGTTTTTTTTTTCACAAAACATTTTAGGGTCTTGAAGACTGAGTTTCTGATTTTTTTACGCAAATATTTTTGATGAATAAAGCTCGTATTTTATTTTTACTTTCAAGCAAATATAGTTCTGATACTCTCCTTAAAGGGTGAATTTTCAAGTTTGTCTAATTACCATAGCGGTACTGTGACCCAGGCACGCGAGGTCACATGACCCTAGCGCGACAGGTCTGACCTCTGACCCTTCTTCTCACGCTCTCTGCATATTAATGTGCATAATGCTGTTTCTAAGTGATTTCTTAATGTTATGGATTCCAGTTTGTTAATTGAGAGGGTTATTTTTATTTTGGATAGCAGTGCGAGTGAATTCTGGTAAGCGGCCGGTAAAGTTGTTTTTGACGTCTTTAGCTCAGTTGTAACCTTACCTGCAAGCTGGAGGATCTGGGTTCGAATCCGGGTGAGGGCATCTCTTTGTGTATTTGACAAAAATATTTGTTTCTCAGTTGTGGTAGGTAACAACTATGTTTTGTTTGTATGTATGTTTTTAAGTATTTATCTATTATATGTATATTGTCGCTTAATAGTTAATGCTACAGCACAAGCTTTAATTCAGATTACCGTGAAACTAGGTGGAATTTGTAAGAATGCCTTAAGATATTTATGCATATTATTGATTTTATTTGACTACTACTTTTGGACCTCAACTTAGTGATAATGGAGTCTAAAGGTGGTTTATTTTGTGCTGACTATACTAGCCTTGGATACCTACTATCACATTCGTCGTACAATTTCACTTTATTCTACACAGTCAAGGGCATTAATATATATACACTTCTCCATACTGATCCCTTACAAATGTGTCTATATATTAATGCACTCGACTGTAGGTATATACTATAACTAGTCTAGCTACATCTATTGGTTAAATTCGCAAAGACTCAGCATATCAGTCCAGCGCGACAATGTGGCCTGGGACATTCCCTATGTTAATACTTTTTTCTTGTGTTTTTTGGAATTCATTCATAAATTTGTACTTATAACAACATTAATGAATCACAAATATAAGGTACGTACATGTCATAATACCTACCAAAGAAAGAAAGACTGAGTTCTCCAATGTGCCAGTTAGATTGGCGAACTAGGTATTTTTGCTTTGGTATATGACGTCTAATTTTGTGGTTTATAGTAGGTATCTAAGTAGTAAAGTGTGACATACAAATAATAAATCAAAAATATTTCCTAACAAAAAAAAATTGTTCCATTAAAACATATATATTTACCAAATTCGTTCAGGCCTGGTAAAAGTACAAACCAACTTGCTTTCCTACATATTTTAATTACACAGTAAAATAACATTTAAACAGTAAATACTAAAAATACAGTTGATAGCTAATCCGGAGTAATACCTACAAAGCGAAACATTGCGGCTTAATACAGATAAAAACTAATTACTACGCCTGTATTTGTATATAAACTTTACCTAATGTATCAAAAATTTTATCCGACCAAAACACAAACTCCCATTTAGGCGATTTGATTCGAAAACCGCTTTAATCGTTTTTCAAGCACATTTTATTATAATGAGCTGGTTTTCATTAAAATTTCCGTTCAATCATTTTCATGCCCAAATCATTTTTGCCCATAATTATCTCATGTTTCCACATTCAGGCTAAGTACACCGAAAATCGTGATTAAACATTCTACACCACTATTCATTATCTATACTACGTGTATATTTCACCCCCTAAAACATTACACGCACCCTACTCACCCCAACGCATTTTTCCCCCAACCAAGATAAAGACCAAATAAAAAAAGAAAACGCGAAAAATATCTGCATCTCGTTTTGTCGCGGCGGGCGCGGGAACGTGCGAGCGGTGCGACGGCTAAGCTACGAACGACTCACGAAAACTTGGGCTCCGCCCGAGACGGCTGCTTCTATCCATCTCTTTCGCTTTTTCACACTTTTCATCTGACCACTTCACTTTCAAATAGCCCTATATCCACTGGTATCTCCAATCAAAACTGAATCCAGAATTCAAGTAGCTAAAATTTAAAATTGAAACGAGAAAAGTTCAGTTTGAAAATATTTTAGAACGAAAGCGTAGGAGAGTGGAAGGTCTCTCTCGCTCGCAAAAAAGCAAAGCTTTGAATCGCTAGGCGCGGGGGGGGGGGTTGTTAGATGCGGGGGGGGGGGGGGCTGAATAGGCCGCCATGTTGCCGACGGCCGAAGACTCGTATTAATTTTGGCGTAATTCGTTCGTTGATTTCAAGTATTTTATAGCTGCTTTGGCGTCGGTTACCGGGTAGTTGCGGTTGCCTAGTTGGGGCTAATAAATGTTTGGTACGTCTCGGTATTTTAATAATATTGGTTGACATTTTACTACAATATTAATAATATTATGGTAGCGTTAAGAAAATAATTGGGTACATGTCGAGTTTCCTACTTCGAGATTTTGAATGATGCTGATGTAAAGTTACTAATTATTGTTGCCAATTCTATTATTTACAAATAGGTCTGTAAAAGTTATATTACCTATAGTACTTTCAATAAGTAGGTACTATATTTTTTTAATTTGTAAGGTGATTGTTTGTCACATATGATTAGGTAGTTGTACTTTTTAAAGATACTTAAACATTTTCGTACTTTTGTACAGAAATAAATGTTAAAACATCAAGCATACATTTACACACATCTACATACATCTATTTATCTAATACATTGCTAGAAAAATCGAAAAAAAGCCTAAATAAAAAGTATCTAAATTATTAATGTGAAAACTATCTAAAAAGGATAAACTCTCGTATATAAATAAATACCTAAATACCTGGAATTCTGACACAAATTGATCTATTTAGTCCCATGATAAGTTCAATTATCTAAGGCTTGTGATGTAGGTACCAAGACCAAGTGACGAAAATATACGTATAATACATATCTTCATACAAATAGATAGATACTTAAATACAGACAACCACGACCAGGGAACAAATATTTATACAAATAAAGCCCTCGCAGAATTTGAACCCGGAATCTCCAGCTTCGTAGGCAGGGTCACTACCTACAAACTAAGCTACGGAGGCTGACAAAATGTATTTTGTTATCATGAAAAGGCAATATGAATGTATTATATTCTAGGCCTATGTTCAGCAGTGGACGTCTTTCGGCATATATGATAATGATGATGATATCTATAGGTATACACTCAATGAGGTTAACACAATTATCATTATATGTATTGTACTTGTATTATTTATTTATTACACGGTATTTTGTTTATTATTTATTTATTATACGATAAGGATACAACTAATTATTATACCTACATAGCTCCACAATAGTACATTTCCTAACTAGTGCGGGAAAACTTTTTTCGGCGAAGGTGAAAGTTGGAGCCCAAGTAAAACGTGCTCGACAATCATCCGAGTTAAAAAAAAGTTTTTGCTCGTGTAAGGGACGATTTTTTTCATAACAAGTGCGTCAAAAAGAGAAATTACCTACCACGCGCGAAGCGTGCGCAAAGTTCGTTTTTGCGCACTAGTTAGGAAAAACTTTTTTGTATAGTTTAACTGTCGAGGCACTTTCAGTCTAAATCTCAGTCTAAGTACGTACCTACTTATCTTATAAATACTAGGTATATTCTATCTATACCTAAGCAAAAAATAAATTCAATAATATAGTGTATTTTAGTAAATGAATAATTCCATTCCTGAATTAAACTCGATTTATTTTGCGAGATATTTATTATTTACCTACACACACATTTATGTTGCTTGCGAAACATGTGTGTGTAACTAGTTCGCCAGTTTACAACGTAGGTTGCCCATAACACAAAATGGTGAAAACCTGATACAGAGGATTATATTACCTATTACGAATACTCTAATCTAAAATATTTATTCTTGCATCCGTTGCTTTATGCAAAAAATATGTGTAAATTTATATTTCCATTTTACTACGTCTCTTTTTATTTTAGTTTTCAAAGCGGTATAGAGTGTTGAATGGCGTAAGAATGATAGGTTTTTTAATGGTTTCAACTAATGGAAAAAAAGCATACGATCCTCTTGTAACGACTCAACACTCAATGCTTAATACTTTAATGCAATTTCACAAGGATCAAAGATGGTAAACTTATAAGCTAAATCTTGGTTCCCTGTTGGGCACTGTAATATTTATAGTTTCATTTATAATGGAGAGGAGCACGACTAATAATTTATTTTATCATTACATTCCTTATTTAAAATAATTATCAAAAAAATAAACTTTAAAACTATGCGATATAATATAAAGTAATAAATACAAAATAAAATAGAAATTACAGTCATAAAATGTCAATAATTTAAATAAGTGAATAAAAATCATCTTTCACTACAATATGCGGTACAATATGTTTCACTGTAACTAGCGACTACTACTTATAACCTATGGACATGGACGCCTGCAATTCCAAGTACCTATAACGTGTGAATTTCTTATCCTATTAAATCCCCTCAAAAAAATATTAAGGGATTATTTAATTTATTTATAGACGACCGGTCATAAGACAAAATATCTACCCCCTTATTCATAAACGTCTGCATACTTAATAAGCCACTAATAATTGTTTGTCCCTTTCGGTCTTAACAATGTGTCCGTAAAAGCAAAAGGGACAAACAATTATTAGCGGCTTGTTAAGTTAGCAGGCGTTTATCCACTTAAACGTCCGATGATAGCATATTATCCAAACAAAAAAGGCAGTAGACTGTTCGTGGATACTATACTATCCCATGAAGTCGAAGGAGACACAGTTGATTATAGCGGCATGCAGCGAAATATAGAGGCATTATTTCCTAATTCCCTTGTTGCAACAACGTAGCCTAATAAACTAGTTTGCGCTAAAAAATATAGAAGGCAGTGTACACTCGTTACTCAGTCGATAAAAAAATATAATTATAAGTGTTGTGTCAAACTGCCGTGCAATTGTGAGTGTTTGCTAAGGACTCCTAGTTATATCGTAAATATTTCACGTTAATTTACATATTTTTGGAGTTATTATACATAAAAATGATCAGAAACGTGTGCTCTATACGATAATGTGTATCATCTTAAGTTTTTGACAGTGTGATACCTGTCAAGTGAGTTTAAAATATGAAGGTTATTTTTGAGCTGGGGTAGTAAACGTTTATAGCCGTATTATTAGTAATATAACACCATGTTTAGTGAAATATATAATGAATATTGACGAGTGGTTTATAAGGAAGAGATTAATATACTTAAACATAAGAAATATATCAAACTACGTCAGGATTCATCAAAATATTTACGGTGTTTTTGTATCTTGGTGTATTTGTTGGAAGGAGGAGGTAATCTAATTTATTTATTTTGATACTTTGTTGAAAATTATATGTGTTATTTGTGGTATCATTATAAAGGTGAAATAGTATATTTTTTTAATATGCAATAAAAATAAGGGGTCATCGCTCAAAATTTCCTGTAATTAGTCGTCAAAGAAAAATCTTTCTTATTTTTTTACCGATGTCTTAAGTTTAACCTTGATTATAGTCAAGAATCATTAGGTATTTTACAATGACTATCATTGTATTTTAATAATTGTACTTTCATTTATACTTCTGATTTTTTTTATTATTATACCTTAAGTAATTTAGAAAATATAAACGTTTTTGTAAAATCTTGTGACTGCGCAGCGCGGGGCGTACGTCGCTAAAAAAACCCGGACAGTTGACCGGAATATGGTCGCGCGGGGTGGACGTTCAAGTGGTTATGAATAAGGGGGCTAAACTTTACTAATCAGAATTCGATGATGAATCTCTTCTTCTGAGTCGTGGCCTCGTCTCTGAGGGACATGACTCCTATGGGGTATTCTTCCTGTCACTGCTCTCCAAGCCGTTATATCTTCGGCCATACGAATGGTTACCTCGAGTGAAGATTGGGATATATTTTGGACCACATCCGTCCACTGGGTGCCTCCTACTTCTTCGTCCATCGACACTCCCAGTGATGGTACGCCTGTCTATCGTATCCCCGCCACGTCTGATTGTGAGGCTGAAGAATTTTCCGAACTCTTCGGATGCAGATGTCAGATAGCCTTGTGGTGATATTGGGATGTGAGCTCGTCCAAGATAGACGCGTTGGTACCGCATTCAGTCCAGGAGATCCGGAGCATTCTGCGTCAACAGCACATGTGAATCACCACATGATGAATCACCAATATTATTATTATCTACCTAATACATAATTTCTGTAGATACCTAAATCTTCTTAATCTTTATCATTGAATGTTTGAGAAAAGCGATAGTTGGTTGATACACACAAACTATATACATCCAAAAAATATCGCGTAAAAATCAAAACTATTTTAGTTGTCTCTGATTTCGAGTGCTCGAATCTTATAAATCGATTTCCTAGACATAAACAATTTTGGGACTTTAGTTTCAAGTATGAAGAACCCCAATTTTTGTTTTATTTTTCTATTTTTACTTGAAAATCTTAACGCGGTTTACAGAATACCTACAGTTATGTTATCAAGTTTCTATAATATAGTTCTTATAGTTGAGAAGAAAAGTGGCTGTAACATAAAAATATCAAACATATTGTGAAAACACAAATCAAATTATTTATTAACTAAATATTTTGATTTGTACTTTTAATTTTTCTCCAGTAGTCACACTACTTAATACTATATAAATTATAAATATTAGATGTCATATACCAAAGAAAAACGACCAAGATCACCTATGTCCGAGGTGGGGATCGAACCCACGTATTCAGCTTTCGCGGCTGATGCCTGTACCCCTCGGCCACTCGGTCTTAGCAACCACCGGTCAAATTTCTCGGGTATATGCAATCCCTTACAAGGCTAGGCGCCTTTGACCATTCTCTAAGGGCAAGCACTAACTACATGCCTTCACCTCCTATTTAGAATACTTTACAGTTTTCTAGAATAGCTAGAGAGAGATGGTGCTGCCATCTATTGAACATATTGTGAAAACACAAATCAAATTATTTATTAACTAAATATTTTGATTTGTACTTTTAATTTTTCTCCAGTACCACCTCACCTCGTATTTTTCACCTCGGACATAGGTGATCTTGGTCGTTTTTCTTTGGTATATGACATCTAATATTTATAATTTATATAGTATTAAGTAGTGTGACTACTGGAGAAAAATTAAAAGTACAAATCAAAATATTTAGTTAATAAATAATTTGATTTGTGTTTTCACAATATGTTCAATAGATGGCAGCACCATCTCTCTCTAGCTATTCTAGAAAACTGTAAAGTATTCTAAATAGGAGGTGAAGGCATGTAGTTAGTGCTTGCCCTTAGAGAATGGTCAAAGGCGCCTAGCCTTGTAAGGGATTGCATATACCCGAGAAATTTGACCGGTGGTTGCTAAGACCGAGTGGCCGAGGGGTACAGGCATCAGCCGCGAAAGCTGAATACGTGGGTTCGATCCCCACCTCGGACATAGGTGATCTTGGTCGTTTTTCTTTGGTATATGACATCTAATATTTATAATAAAAATATCAAGTAAATTCTCTACGGAACGGGGCATGAATCAAATAAATAAAGAGATAAATATCTTGGGAAATCTTATGCTTATCTTGACTTAGTCCCATGGCAAGCTCAATTAAGGCCTGTGATGTGGGCATTAAGCGATGATATACTACATAATATACAGGGTGTTAACGGGGTCGTGATCCAAACTGTGAAAAACGTGTTAAGATGATCCTTCTCAACAAAGTTTCCCAAGGGACCCATAAGAAAAATCGTACTTTTTTTTTAATTAATTGAGTTCAAGTTCATTAATATGTATACAATTATCCATACTAATCCCTTGAGAATGTGTTTACATCATTATGAAACAATACTGGAAATCATTAACACTTCCGCATCGGTCGGTATGAAAACCGTAAAATTTTTTTCGCGATTTTCATATTTGTTCCATGGGAAACCTTGTTCAGAAAGACCATCTTAACACGTTTTTCACAGTTTGGATCACGACCCCGTTAACACCCTGTATATATATTTCGGCGTAGGGCCCTTTTATATCAGGTCCGGCCGAGCTGTAGGGAGATGGTTTAGCTATCTACGCACTTATGCATGTAGGCATGGACTCATAATGAAAACACAACATGAATTAAGATCTTTTTTTTATTACTACTCTGGTTCGCAAGAGTTAAACCACAACAGAGAAGAACCAGGAAGAAACTCAGCGGGTTGTATGTTTTAATCTTTTCAAATCATTGGTAATTACAATTTTAGATCATTACAATAGGTACACACTTAAAACACGATTAATTAAAACACTTTAAACAACAACAACAACTAATGGAAAACGACTGGAGAGTTCTAAGTTTGAGTCCATGCTTCACCAATTTCAAAACACAAGAAATAACGTCTTTTGTCAGGATGCTAGGATCTGAATCTGAATCTAACGAACTATTGAATCTAGTCAAACTCCTCTTACTCTGGAGTGCACTTAATCAAATCTATTCGCGGTCTCAAGATAGACTGACTTAAGGGAAGGAATGATCATAATTGGAATCTATTCAAAGTCTAGGCAAGAATCAATCTTTCGAAGTCTAACGCGGGAATCAGAATGAATTGACTTTCCAATATCTAAAGCAAGAATGACTTCTTTGTAAGTCTAACGCGCGAATGCCAATGCCTCCATGAACAACGCTAGTGACCTTTTATACTGTCAGGTCATAAACTACCTGCGTCACAGGCTGGTAGATCTCAACCGGGTTTTATTATCTACCTGATGCATGGACCAAAGCAAAGACCACTCCAAGCAATACATTGCTTATCGTTTTCTAGATTTAGTAACTCTTAACAAATTAATTGTAAACATTGCAAACAAAATTGTAAATAACACAATTCTGGCGTCCGATGACTCGACGTGTCGTACAGTATGCTTAGCATATGATTGGCGCGACAGTATCTCGCCGCGAGATAGTCTATCCGTCCCTCTTTTGTTAATATAGCTAGTGAAGGATGGGATATCTATCTCGCGGCGACATACTGTTGCACCAATCTTATGCTAAGCCTGCTGGTCTGCGCGAACTGAAGCGCGACTCCGACATATATATATATATACTCGTATACATAGACAACCACCGCCAAGGAACATAATTTAATATTTGTGATAAATAAATACACAAATAATGCTCTCGCCGGGATTCGTAGGCAGGGCCAGTACCAACTAGGCTAGGCGGAGGCTGACCGTGTTCCGTAGCCAAAATGGCAAAAACGGAACCCTTATTGTTTCGTCATGTCAGTTTGTCCGTCTGTCCGACTGTCCGTCTGTCCATCTGTCCGTCTGTCCGTCTGTCCGCAGTATAGCTCAGTGGCTGTTAATACTATAAATCTGAAATTTGGTACAAGTATACATATTAATCATGCCAACAAAGTGGTATAACTAATAAAAACTAAGAAAAACTGGTGCAGTAGGGATGATTTTTTTATTTGCTGTAATCCTATATGTGGGGTATGATTGAATAGGTCTCTTAAAAAGAATAAGGGTCTTTAAAGAAACTTTTTTTCTTAAGTATGTTTTCGGAGATAATCGCTCCAGAAGAAAAAGAAAATTGTCCCTCTAACTTTTGATCCGTAGGTCCAAAAAATATAAAAAAAATCTTTGATCGTGGGTTTACAGAATACTTTAAAATAAAACTAGGTATTTCGAACGTAATCGGCCCAGCCGTTTTTGAATAACTACGGAACCCTACACTGAGCATGAGCCGACATGCTCTTAGCCGGATTTTTTTATATTATGTGGCCAAGCTATGTCTTTTTTCATTTAAATAAGAAAAGTATTTACTAAATCAGCTTTGTTAGACACAGTTCCGAGAAGACGGTTAAATATTTGGTTAAAATTAACGAACGAATTGAAGATAAAGGACTATGCGTCAAAATGGACCAAAAACCAACAGAACTGGGAGTAGGGTCATTAAGAAGGTCTGTTTATGTACTTTATTTCATTCTATAGGTGCAAAGTTGAATTCCATTGGATAATTTTATATAAGCAAGGCGTTCTGCGGGTACTCTTTTTTAAGTAAATCACCGTCGTTCAGACACCATTCATCATAGTATTTACTCTGAGTAAAATACAAATATCTCCGTTTTGCAATGGAATTGAATATAGTGCCCATATAATGAAATGAAATAAATATAAATACCTATTTAATGACACCACTTTCATCTCTGTTGGTTCTTGGTCCACTCTCCATACTAATATGCCCATGGTCCTTTGGTGATTATTATTGGGCATTTATCGCGAAATTTCGTATTTTTAATAAAATATGTAAATATTTAGTATTTAAATACATCACCGGAAATCCATTTCAATATTTTATGCTCATTTACTTCTGAATCCAGTCGTAAATAATTAACGAAACGATTTGTTCTGTTCGTAAAATAATATGTAAATAAGTATTATAATTACACCGTTTACCATAATGTTGATTTATCTTCAATTACATGTAAAACAATAAAAGAAGAATCAAGTGTTTTATAATCAACTGAATAATTCTTAGTTACATAGGTATTCATTTCCTAAAAGTAATTATTTTCAAATTTCAACATTAATATTGTATGAATTAACACTACTTTAAAAGCTACCAATTTCTATTTGTACGAGTATTCGTTATATTGCTAGCTAAAATGCTTGTACAAAATAATAAATGATAAGTGCACGTTTTTAAGCTCTTTCTGCTGTAAATATCTGCAAATAAATAAAAAAAAATTAAGATATACACAAACATTAGTAATCCGTTTATCTATTATAATTAGGGGAAAGTAGAAGATAAGTTATTTAAATATTTTTGTTGTTTTTATATGGACCCCGTCACCTAAACAGGGGTTTATGAAAAAAAAAACTACTGCTTTTTTACTTATATCAATATACTTGAATGGCCCCTTAAACGGATCACTATT
>JALPQI010015990.1:0-24345 GCA_025490895.1 Thaumatotibia leucotreta | reverse complement strand
TGTCGAAGTTCGCGGCAGGACTTTTGTTAACTGTAGCCGGCAAGGAGGTTGGAACTTTTAGGCCCAGCACACACGGTGAAACGCAACTGCAACGAAACTGCAACTACTAGTTACTTTTGAGTTTCATTTGAGTTTATGCCATAGATACCTTTGAGAAACAACACACGACGCAACTAGTTTGAAACCGGTTTGAATCGCGTTGCAGATCAGTTGCTTTGAAACCAGCGTGCAGGAAACTCGTGTCGGATTTCGCGTCTTTTCTGTTCGACAAAATGGCTGACGATGAAAATAAAAATATTCAATTTGTATTGGAAGTCGAGAAACATCCTTGCTTGTACAATACAACACTTTCGGCAACACGGCAGTTGATATTCTTCTCAATGTAGGGATGTACCCACATATTTCTTCTTTTACGCCTCCTTCTTTGTCGAAGATACAAATTTAATACAAAACCAGAACTTCTTCATCACTTAAACTAGACATTTTGGGCACGTCTGTCTAATTTCATCACATTTAGGTTGCGGCGTGTGTGGAAAACGTTTGAAACTGGGTTCAAACCTATAATTTCAAAAGAGTTTCGTTGCAGTTGCGTTTCACCGTGTGTGCTGGGCCTTAGGGCGCCTATAGAGAGACGGCGTGACAGACAAAACCCGTGCCCCGCATATGCGGTTTACGCATATGTGCTGTCAGTACCTCTCGGGACGTCATGGGTATATAAACTATAAAAATATACCAAGAATGCCACATTGCACTGTGGTCCCGTAGTAGGTTATAGAGGTCCAATGACGATGATTGAATAATATCATTATCATTATCCTAATTACTTACCTATTAGTCATATTAAGTCATGGTATAAAAATAATTGCAACTTGTTTTATAGAACATTTATTTTTGGTCATCTGAAGTCAACACAATGGATAAGTCCGTGTTACTTGTGTTATCAAGAAGCTCATTAGCGTAATACGCGACACGAGTTTTTTCAAAAAAAAATATTGGTACACGTTTGCTTTGCAATGAATATTCAAGTTGAAGGTATGCATTATATGTTTTGTGGTTCTTTTTAAATTATGAATACATAATATATTTACTAATGAGGTGCTACGCCAAGGCAGTTAAGTCGCAATACTATTTAGTGTTTTCTGATTTTTATCGAAACTTTTAACTACTATGCCGGCCGATGCCAGTAATAAATGATATATGATAATGTTTATTAAAAACTCAATTTTACGAATAAATTAAGAAATTTTGCGTTGACTTGCGATTGTGGGCTATAGAAGAGGTCTACGCCTTGCGTTCAAAGGCGTAGAACATGCTACGAAAAAACTAATTTTTATTTAACTGTTTATTTATTTATTTTAGGTACACATTTTAAGTGTTTTTTATAAGAATTCTTATTTTTGAGACTTGATTGTCTGTTAAGAAGACCGATTGCGACATTGAAGGAATTCGTCAAGTGTTTCAAACACTATCACAGTTACTGCCAGATGTTGAAAATGTCAATACCGATAACTTACATGAGAAGATTTCTCACTTATGCAAGAGAATATATTATTATTCGTTATTTAATAATAGACAGCAATTGGAAAAAGATCCAGCGATCAAAATCTCGTATGTTAAAAAAATACAGTGATTGCCTGAACAGCATTGAAGTCTGTAATCTATCGAATGAAAATGTAGATAGTACCGTGCACCTAGCAGAGTGCCTGCCGGGTAGTGATTGTTCTTCAACGAGTGGCCATAATTTTAGAAAGGATTTCATGGACTGCAGCAAAAGGTCCAAACGGCGCAGATTAGTGGAGCTAGCTAAGGTAGATCATCGATAAACTCTTGCTTAGTGAATCCAGTCAATCTCACATCAATTCTGTGGATGAAGTGTTATCTTTTATGAATAAGGCAAAGTTGAGTAATCATCAGTATAATTTGATGAAAAAAAATTATTAATATGAAGTTTCCGAATGCGTTACCATCCTATCAACAAAATTTGGAGGCTAAGAAGCTGTGTTATCCATCAGTGAGTTACGTATATGTTACGGAATCATCTGCCGAAATATAATTACAATATTTTTGGACCATACAACATGCAGAATACTAGAATCACGAAAAAATGTTGTAAAAAATATTGATCTCACTAACGAGTTTGTTTAAATAGAGAAATGGGGGTTTGATGGGAGTACCGGGCATAGCGAATATAAGCAATCATGTATGCAGTAAATTTGTTATAACTAGTTATGAATTATTACAAGTCATAAGGAGAGATGTTCATTAGTCGACACGTAGATTCTATATTTTAATTGTATACACTAATTTAATTACAGGTAGAACTATTTAAAATGTAATAAGATAATCATTCTGGACAGTAATTCGTTTAAATTAGATGTAATTAGTTTAAATATATAATTGTAATTATTACTTTATTTTTATTTTCTTACCGATATAATTTAAGTGCTCTAGTACTGTTACTGTTACAAACTATAGTTCTATAAACCTAATAAAATATCGTTATAGTACTATAGTTTGTTTATTTAACTGTAATTTACTATAATATTTCATAATTACATGCTTTGGCATGCATTAATGCAGCTGTTAACTGCGCGTAATGCCTATGACCGCCCTTCTTAGGGCGCGGGACCACAGTGCATTGCTCTGTAATCTGGTGCAGGAACCAGTCTACGTAAGTTAATAAACAAAATTCAAACGTTTCCTATCATAGGTAAGTAAAAAAAGTTATATTGAATTCAATATAAAATTAGTATAGGCGAGAGATATAGTGAAGAGACACGACGCTGAATTTGTTATCGATAGTCTATGTAAACTCTTACAACTAAACGGTGTTAGAAGAAATTCAAAATTTGTTCCCGAGTTACGGACGTTTCCTATGTATAAGTAAGTATAATTATGTGTATTTCTCTATTTAAGTACATATATATATCGTCGCCCAGCACCCATAGTACAAGCTTTGCTTAGTTCGGGGCTAGGTTGATCTGTATGAGACTGTCCCCCAAACATTTATTTATATTTAGCAATAATATAATATTTATCTAGAGTGCAGACAATGAAGCAACTATACAAAAACATATAGTTTAAGAAATTCTGACTTAATTTTTAGATTTCCCATAGAACCATGTGTCAGACAACGCTGGATAACGGCGACTGGAAAGTTGAACTGGTTTCCGCAAAAACACGACACAATTTGTTCGGACCACTTCCAAAATGACTGTTTTGTAAAAACAAGTCCAAGATCTATATTGTCATCCAATGCCTGTCCAACTTTAAAACTCCATCCTGCGTTTGAAAAGGTAAGTTAGCTTTGCTAAATAATTTTATTATGTTTTAAAAGTAAAGTACCTTTTAAAGGATTTCTGGTGTTTTCTGTTAATACATATTAATTTAAGTATGTAATTTCCAGGTGTTTCTTGTCCCAAGTAACCCATCTGATAATCTTTCAAGAAAACGTAAAACGGTACAATTTACGAATTTAAAAATATATTTATACATTTATACATCTAGTTAATCTGTCCTCATATATAATACCTAAATTACCACACCATCTAAACTCCATACAGTTATAATATATTATAAATAAATATATTATAAATATTTATTTATAATATGTTATAACAACCTAGTCCCACGGTAAGCTCAATTAAGGCTTGTGTTGTGGGTACCAGGCGACGATATATATAATAGATAGATACGTATAGATACTTAGATACATACACAGCCATGACTAAGGAACAAACATTTGTGATAAATAAATACACAAATAATGCCCTCGCCGGGATTCGAACCCGGAACCTTCAGCTTCGTAGGCAGGGTCACTACCAACTAGGCTACAGAGGCTGACAGTTGATCGTTTAATTTTAGTTCCCATTTATAGTTACAATTTTAATTTAAGCACCTATGATATACCTACATTTTCTTTTTGCGTTTTATAACGTAATATAAGTAGATATCGTTTAACTGTGTTTACTATTTTTTATACTTATTATAAGGCTTAGCTTTAGTTTAGGTTGCCCTTAAAACCAGCGTCATGTCATGATGTCATGACATGCTGAGTGGCATCTTTTTTTGTGAACTAGTATTTAGTTACTAAGTACAGTGTTTAGTTACTAGGTTAAGGTAAATGTATACATTTACACTGAACAAATACTTTTTACTTTCACTGATGTCAATCCTTGTAACGTGTTTTAGGACACTGAAGAAAGTTCCCGATTCCAGCCAGATAATGGAAGTGTTGGAGATGTATATGATATGCTTCCCGCAAAACGACAAATGGTTATTATTAAATACAAATAATAAGTATAGAAATAGAGGGTCAGAAACACTTTCAAACAAATTTATTCTGAGCTTGATCGGTTTACAAGTTTTTGTTTTATGGTAAGTACTATAAAAAAACTACAATGTATGTACAGTCAACAACACACCTGTGAATACAGGCAAAGTGCCAAAAATATATAAACAGAACTTTATTGCCCACATAAAGGTGTGTAGTATACATATTTCCGACACTTTGTATTCACAGCTGTGTTTGTTGATTGTACATAGATTAAATCTAACTAATCTACTTAACCTAACCTGTATCAAAGAGTGGCCCTTGTGGCATTGTATCGAGGATGCTGGCGGCATTTCCTCGCTGTATCGCAATACTGATATATGCGTTGTGCGAGGAAGTCGCCAGCTCTTCGGTCTTTCTTTAGTTACGTCGACCAGGACGTTTCGCGATCTCAGCAAACAATTTGCGTTTGCTGGGGCCCCATGAACCTGAAGCTTCTACGCCAAACGGTACAAAATCGTACTGTTTGCCAAAGCCCTTATATTTATTACGTTTTAATAAATCTGCATTTTCTGCCGTAGCGGCCGCCTTAAACGTAGTACGTTGAAGATGGGACGGTGCCAGGGTGTCTACGCAACACATCTGTCCCAAACTCCAAGGAACCAAAGACACACCCATCAGGTCTCTTACCATCATCTCTAATAATACCAGTAGGCTCAAGAAGAGCAGGTACGCTGATCGTTTACCTAAAGATAGTACTAAGTAGTAGGCTGATGATGATGATGATGATGAAGTAATACGTGTGGATGCAATCTTTGTCTCAACCTGATGATAGCTCTTCGTCTTTACACACATGCGGGGAATGCCTCAAAACGTTCGCATCGGTAAGAGGTACCCAACATACATATAACTAAAATAGGTACACAGAAATGCCCACAACCAAAATGCAACTACATCGACCTGTAGACATCTCTCCTTCGCCGGCACCTTCAATCTCCAACCATCCAGCTATTCCTTTCCATCTGTATATTAGTAACTTTTCTAAAACATAGGTACTATCCCTGTAGTTAAAAAGAATTCCCTGCGGTGCTAAAATCACGGTCGCAACACAATCTTACAAAACTCGTAGACAAACCGGAACATAGTATTAACTATTTAGCGGCAGGTTATCGGGTAAGACGGGTGGAGGGCAGAGTGATAAGTATGGTAAAAATTATATTCAGCATAGACATATAAAGGACCATGCGTCAAAATTGCCCCAAGACCAACAAACATGAGAGTTGGGTTATTAAATAGGTCCCTTAACTTAACTAAATATTATATCGAAACAATCCAAACAATATTTTTAACCGACTTCAAAAAGGAGGAGGGTTTACAATTCGTCGAAATCTTTTTTTTTTTTTATGTATGTTCCCCGATTACTCGAAGACGCGTGGACCGATTTGAAATATTCTTTTTTTGTTTGAAAGGGTTATACCTTCTAGTTGGTCCCATTGTCACCGATTCCAGATCTGATGATGGGATCCTGGAGAAATCGAGGGAAACTCTTCAAATGTTGTAGGCACACATGACATTTTTTCATTTATTTTCGAAGACTAATCAAGTATTTGCATCTAGTCATGAACATCTTAAGCTGGTGATCTGATGATGGAAGGTACAACTCTTTAGCAATTAGGAGTCGGGGGGGATAATTCTTTAAGTATAACATATTTTCGTGTATTTTGGAAGCTATTTGAGTATTTGCCTTTAGGTGGTAATCCTTTCATGTTGGTGAGCTGATGATGTAAGGTTACAAACTCCTTGGAGATTAGGAGTTGGGGGGATAATTCTTTAAATATAACATATTTCATATATTTTGGAGGCTATTCGAGTATTTGCCTTTAGGGTGGGTCATAGTCTCATGTTGGTGAGCTGATGATGAAAGGAATAACTCCTTAACGATTAGGGGTTGGAGGATCATTCTTTGTATATAACAAATGTCATACATTTTCGAGATCTATTCAAGTGTTTGCTTAGTAGTTATGACATGTCGGTTAGCGGTTAGTGATTCTTTAAATAATATTGGCATGCTAAGTCTGTTACCTTTGAAATTGTTTTTGTATTCATATAAGTTCGCTGGTTCAGGTTTTATGGCCTACTACAGTGCAGTACATTCTAATTACACAACTAATAAGTATTTAGAGCATACTAAATAACGATTTTATATTTACACTACTAAAAAGCAAAAAATAAAATATTTTAAAAATAAAAATAAAACCGCCTTCAAAAATTCGCCCGAACTAAAAAGTTAAAAATAATTTTGGTTCCTACTTCTTAGGATTTCCTACCCAAACCTTTAAACCTTTTACCCTATTCATTGAAATAAAACATTATGGCTAGGTACCTTACAGATTTCTTAGAAGTCGGTGCCAAGCCAAATATGTTCACTTCGCGAGTACTTATATGTATTTGATAGAGCTTTGTAACTTACTGTCACTCCGGTTATGCTTTCATGAAAATGACTGAGGCAGACCATTCTGTTGATAAAAGCGTAATCGGAGTGACGGTAAGTTACAAAGCTCTATCTAATATATAGGTACCTATGAACGTAAATGCAAAAAATACCTCACATAAATATAAGAGCTATTACTAAATGTATTGACGTTGTCAAGCATGCCAAACAGCAGAAATGGAGATGGGCAGGCCATGTCGCCAGGCTGGCTGACTCTCGCTGGACCTTACAAGCTACTACCTGGACTGGACCAACAGGAACACGCCGAAGAGGCAAACCAAATAGCCGGTGGTCCGATGACATCCAACAATTGGTTGGCTCCGACTGGAAACTTTTAGCTTCCAACAGAGAAGAGTGGAAGTCCTTGGAGGAGGCTTTCACCCGCTGAGGGGTTCTTGTCCATACATATTTATTTATTTTTTTTCCTTTCTTAGTGATTAACAGTCACACAAAACAATTTTTGACATAATCTAATGATGTAATAGTATAAAATTATGTAATAATCTAGACAAAAATTGACAAATTTCTTGTAAATGCTAAATAACTTTAACATCCAACTAATTGTAATCGTATAATGAGGACTCGAAATAAAAGGCTTTTTATTTTTTTTTATTTTTTTTTTTTTTTATTTATTTTATCTAAATATTTAGTCATCATAACAAAGAACTAGACAAATTATAAGTATGGAAACACTGTTTGTTTCAAAACTATACAATAACATTTTTGCAACAGTTTTAAACTTATTCAGTGCTGCGCTGTCTCAATAGTAATTTAAACGTATAAGCTATTAATTATAGCAGGGGAACACTTTCGTAGTTAAGTGTCATCATCAGCCTATATCAGTCCAATGCTGAACAACGGCCTTTCCTCAGCCTATGCGTATGAACGCATTAGGAGGTAAATGCCCATAATTACCACGCTGGGCAAGAAGGTTGGCGATCGCAGTACTGTGTCCACAATCATGATGCTGCTACCCATCATCAATCTTCGATAAATGAATGGTCAGTGACACTTAAAACCCTAAGCCAACTCTTACCACGGAATAGTTGGGGTGATGACAAATGTATTCTTACTACCGTCATCACAAGGCAACGTGGCACGGTTTTGTAGTATATGTAAACAACAAATACTAGGTAACGGTAATAGTAAATTTTAATAAGCAACTGTTCAAGTAGTTCATGCTTATGTGATGTGACTGTGATGGGAATACCTACGGGTTAAGTTCCCCGGTACTGAAAGCACAGATTGTACCTATTTCTAGACTTTAACTACGATACGGCTATAATGTCTTCAGGATGCTTAGCCAAGTTGCCAATCGCTAACGCTTAGTAGCGTATCGTAGTTTTCCCCCTCTGTCACTCTTTCATATTAGTGCGACAAAGACAGCTGCCTTTCGTTTACGATTGACGATACTGAAGATTCAGAATGAACTGTCACATATCTATATATATAAAAGAAGAAGCTCCCTTATAAAGATGCACGCACAGCCTAAACCCCTGGTCCTATAGATTACAAATTTGGCACGTAGGTTCCTTTTATGGTGTAGACGAGCACTAAGAAAGGATTTTACAAAATTCACCTTCTAAGGGGTTGAAATGGGGGTCCAAAGTTTGTATGGCGAAATAAGATTAGTTGAACTATTTGATCCGAAACTTCGCAAGAGTATTCTTTAAAGTAATTGAGTAAAGGAATGTTTAAGGTTTTTTGAAAATTCAACTCCTGAAAAAGTTAAAAAGGGTGACGAAGTGAAAGAATCAAGAATGGGTATCGTTTTTATACTTTATCGAGTCGTAGATCACGAAAACAATAAAGATTTTAAAATTTAACGCGGCGGACATGAAATACTATGTACACGGTTATGGTGTTATGGGGTAAATTTCGAAAAATATCAATATAATTTTATTATTTATTTATATATCATGTTCATTTATGGTTCTAGAGATTCCAAATATAGTGCGTTTAGGTTTCTTTGAGGGTGTAGGGAAGCTCTAAAAATGGTTAGGTCAAAATCCACTCCCTAGGGGGTGCGATAGGGGTCCAGGGTTTGTATGGCGAAACTTGATCAATTAAAATACCTATTTCATCCCAAATTTCACAGGAGTATCCCTAAACATAAATGAGTAAAGACGTGTTTTAAGTTTTTGAGAAATCAATCCTTGAATGTTGTAAAAAGGGCAAACAGTAAAAATCAACATGGATATCGATTCCACGGTTTATCAAGTCATTGTTCACGAAAACAATAACGATTTTAAAATCTAACAAGGCGGACTTGTAACACCGCTTACCCTGTTATGGGATGGAATTTGATAATCTATCTATCTATATACATAAAAGAAGAAGCTCCCTGACAAAGATCCACGCACAGCCTAAACCCCTGGTCCTGGAGATAATAAAGTTCTTCACATGGAATTTTAAGTCAAAATTGCAAGAAAAGTTCGCCATCTTGAATTTAGGCATTAAGTTTAATACGACCGTGATAAAAATTTATAGAACGCAGCCGAACCACGGGTAAAAGCACCATCCGCCACACTTAAATCGGTTAAGGCAAACGCGCGATAATCGCGGGAAAACATTAACACGCAGTGAATAGATATTAGTACGCGGGCGAAGCCGCGGGTAACTGCTAGTTATGTATAAACTAGAGACTTGGACAGTAGCAGATTACAGTTTACTGATTACCTTTAGTGTATTTTATTTACATGTCGGAGTCGCGCTTCAGTTCGTCCAGACCTGTACGACACGTCGAGTCATCGAACGCCAGAATTGTATTATTTACGATGAGAACAGTTTTGTTTGCAATGTTTACAATTAATTTGTTAAGAGTTACTAAATCTAGAAAACGATAAGCAATGTATTGCTTCGAGTGGTCTTTGCTTTGGTCCATGCAGGTAGATGATAAAACCCGGTTGAGATCTACCCGCCTGTGAAGCAGGTAGTTTATGACCTGACAGTATTAAAAGGTCACTAGCGCTGTTTTCATGATGCATTGGCATTCGCGCGTTAGACTTAGAAAGAAGTCATTCTTGCTTTAGACATTGGAAAGTCAATTCATTCTGATTCCCGCGTTAGACTTCGAAAGATTGATTCTTGCCTAGACTTGGAATAGATTCTGATTATGATCATTCCTTCCCTTAAGTCAGTCTATCTTGAGACCGCGAATAGATTTGATTAAGTGCACTCCAGAGTAAGAGGAGTTTGACTAGATTCAGTAGTTCGTTAGATTTAGATTCAGATCCTAGCATCCTGACGAAAGACGTTATTTCTTGTGTTTTGAAATTGGTGAAGCATGGACTCAAACTTAGAACTCTCCAGTCGTTTTCCATTAGTTGTTGTTGTTGTTTAAAGTGTTTTAATTAATCGTGCTTTAAGTGTGTACCTATTGTAATGATCTAAAATTGTAATTACCAATGATTTGAAAAGATTAAAACATACAACCCGCTGAGTTTCTTCCTGGTTCTTCTCTGTTGTGGTTTAACTCTTGCGAACCAGAGTAGTAATGAAAAAGATCTTAATTCATGTTGTGTTTTCATTATGACTCCATGTCTACATGCATAAGTGCGTAGATAGCTAAACCATCTCCCTATAGCTCGGCCGGAACCTGATATAAAAGGGCCCTACGCCGAAATACATAAATATACTACGAAGGTGGTCCCCTCTTAGATTTAAAAGTTGTGTGGATTATGTTGATTTGACATGAAATACTATCAATATATTTCCCATACATTTGTTTGTATGTGTACAAACAAATTTATGGTAATAAATAACATCAAAAATGACTTCGGTCCTTTACCACCCGGATCATTCAATAGTAATTGTATAAGAAATACTTATAAGAATTAATTTTTCGTGCCGGTCGTAAAGGACGACGAAGAAAAAACTTGTTCTTTAAGCCCAAGTTGGCCATAGAACTACAGAAAGTAATCGTCAAAAAGTAAAGGCGTAAAGGACAACACATAACTTATTAGGTCACTTACGACACTATTTTTATTTGTCCATTTCCTTTACGACACAGATAATTATTTATCATAAATGACTTGATATTTACGCCCCATACGTCCTTTACGATTGTTTAAATTTTTAACAGAACTTACTCTCACCAATTAAAACCAAAAAAAGCTAAGCCCGAAGCGTGCATTGTTCCGAGTACCGGAACTCGAGCACAAATGGCGAATACCAAAAAAATAAACCTATGTTGTTTGTCAATTGTTCATTTTTAGACAGATTTTATTAATACTAAGTACGTTTTAAAAGTTTTTTTGTTGTTTTTGAGTTCTGTTAAAAATTTAAACATAATTATTTACTTATAATTAAAATAAATATAATTTTATTATGACTGATTTTTGTGATACATAATTTGACAGAAATAAATGTCTTGAACTCATTTTTCGTATTTTTCTGTTATAGCCATACCCTTAACACTAAAATAAAACTCTCAGGTATGGTCCAAAATGCCACAATACGCATTTTCAGTACAATTTAAAATTTGGCCTATAGTTGACAACATACCATACAACAATGGTCCAAGATTATTGAAAATAAAAAAAAACAAAAATTTTTACCAATTTCATTTATGTTTATTAATTAACTACCTCCTACCACATTTCAAATCATTGAGAAGCATTTCATACAAAATTCCATTAACGAGAGGGAAAAGTACGAAATAAAAATCCGAAAAACCCGGACTATAATACTAGTAACTGGAGTTCGAGGCCAAAGAATCTACGAAAATATTGCCACAACAATGAAATGTTCTTACAATAGTAAATCCTTATATTCTAAAAACAGACGTTGAGATATGTTATTTATTGGTAATTTTAATTCTTTAATTTATAGAAACAATATTATTTACTTATTTTCACGTAAATATAAGACATTTTAATAAAAACTTAATCATCCGCAATTATTAGTAACAAAGTTGGTATTGGGCTGGTATCACCTCAGGTGTTAATAACATTTGGTACAGCAATTTAACTACACATAAATTAAAAGGTAGGTATGGTTAAATTACTAAGCAGTATACTATAAGTAGGTAGGTACTATACTATTACTAAGCAGTTTTAACCCGTAATAAGGCAGGGGTGCCTTATTACGGGTTAAAATTATGCGAAAGAAATTTGAAAATGTAAAATAAAAGCATTTTTTGTATTTTATTTTTAGGGTTCCGTAGCCAAAATGGCAAAAACGGAACCCTTATAGATTCGTCATGTCCATCTGTCCGTTTGTCACAGCCGATTTACTCGGAAACTATAAAAGCTACAGTAACGAAATTTGGTAAGGATATGTGTTGTATGAACCACTACAGGATCACATGATACTAAATAAAAAAAAAAACCATTGGGGCCCCCCATACATGTAACTGAGGGATAGAATTTTTTTTTGTTGTATATAAGCGTGTGGGGTATTAATAGAAAGTTCTTTGAAAATGATATGAAGGTTTATAAATCTCATTTTTATTTAAGGAAATCGTTTTCGAGATATCAGCTCTCAAAGTCTGAAAAATGTGTCCCCCTTCTATTTTTTAAACTACGCGATATAAAATAAAAAAAATATATGTTATGCACATCAATAAACTCTATCAACGATTTTTGGTTTGATTAAATTATCACCTATAGTTTTTGAGGTAGGCTGATTTAACTGTATTTTTTTAATAATAAATTGATATTGGCACGGAACCCTTGGCGCGCGAGTCCGACTCGCACTTGGCCGGGTTTTTTTATTTGTCTTCTTCATCACTTATCCTCCTGAGTTCTGGGTAAAAATCGAGTACACTCCCATAAAAGCCGAGAGGCCCTTATAACACCATATTACGGGTTAAAACTTCTTAGTAATAGTAGAGTATAGTACTTATACTGCTTAGTAATTTAACCATACCTACTGTCTTAACAAATATGGCACGCTGTCGTAAGTGTTCACTGGTAATTCAACTTCTTTTTAAAATAGGCTTTGAAACGTTGGCTCTTATCATTTTAAGTTCTTTACAATAAAATTTTGTCATATCAATGTTAGTTAAGAGAAAAGATAAGTTTTTAGGTATTTACGTGTTTTTAAGAAAATCCTAGTTGTGACAGCCATATTAAACAAAAAGGCGTACAAACATTACACAAGTACATAATGTTTTTATTAGGAATTATTTTAAATGAATTAATTAAATAACAAAAAGGTTGTGGAAACCTGAAAACTTTATTTGACAATGACATAAGAGACTTTGACGGATTTGACAATAACGCATTTGTCGTAGTTTCGTTGGCCTCGAACTCCAATTACTAGATTAGTTGTGTAGTTTTACGGTACAATCGACAACACAGCTGTGGATACAGACAAAGTGCCAGAAATATGTATACACACCTTTATGTCAAGGCAATAAAGTTCTGTTTACATATTTTTGGCACTTTGCCTGTGTTCACAGGTGTGTTATTGATTGTACCTATTTAAAATATGTTCAGAGTGGAATATACACGAACATCCAGATTCCATTGAAAATCTTTTATGATAAATTAGCGAGAATATTGCACAGATTGTATTTTATTTATAGCTGATTTTAATTGGAGATACTAAATTTGAAACTGCAATATCGTAACGTTTGATGCTAACAATAAACTCTGAATTTATTAAATTCTCTGCAAAGTGTAGTACGTTGGGTACCGACCAAACGTTCATTTTAAAAGTACGTTATGGGATAGCAACGTACTGAAATTGTACTATTTTGTACCCAGTATATAAAAAAAAGTACCTTTATACAACAGAAGATATAATTAGATTAAATTGGTCGGTACGCAACGTACTCGCCTCGTACGGGCCAATGGCTTACAATACGAATTTGAACACCAGGTATGACATAGGAAAATGTACTCATTATATACCTCATGATTTGGGTACCATAATTACCATGTAATGTTTAAATCAATTATTATTCTTGTTCAAAGTTGGGCGGTATGAAACGAACACGTTCTGTACCGACCATAAAGCTTATTTAACCATTTATTTTAACTTATTCAGTGTCAAATAAATGTACCTCCCAATTACCGACTTAATAATTTTGAAAGAACAAAGATTTTTTTATAAAATTTGTTATTTACGACCAGAACATGGTTGCGGGTACAGATACAATAATCGTGCGGATAATTTGACAATGACAGTTTGGGATCAACTACAATTGTGCTTTATTAACGTTTTAGACGATTTTGGTTGGATTGGGGCCTCGCAGGAGCTTATTAACGCATATTTCCCGTTGACAATTTTGAGTATTTAGTAATGGAATCGCCTTCATATCGTTTCCCCTCTGCCAATAACTTTAGCCAAGAATTGGTACATTGTCCATACCTGTTCATAAAAACTACTTCATTAATCGATTCTTCGCAGTCTTGTAATCGTTATGTACCCGTAACAAGCTCCGTCAAAATGCCTGTATGTGCTATGTATGGATTCAAAACTCGTTCAAATACATCATGTATACAAAATATGCGGTACCATTTCATATCTTGCCTTTATTTGTTTATATTACAACATTTTATTACATAATTTTTTTAAAGAAAATCAAGTACCTACCAGGGAAGCGATAGCAAAATCGGTTTCAAAAATATCGCACACAATTCGTATTTTCATTTTTGACTGATGGAGAAAGTTTGACATTTATTGTATTCTCGTATTTAAGGTTAATAAGGTCTACCCATCTTTAAATTTTGTAGGAAATATCAGACTTAGTGAATCAAGTAAGACAGAAGACTCTGCCTTGATCTAATGTTAAGCTTATATGTAAGCCAATAAGGTTGTATATTTATTGCGCTTTGGAATACGTATTACGCGGGAAAATAACATAGTGATGTGAACGTTACTTTTTATGACACAATGTCGAGAGTAGGTATAAAATGTCGAGATACGGATACTTGTGTTTACGTATATTAGTGTTTTCACAGTAAGTAAATTAAAACACAGTCTTATCGAATTCAATAGCTTCATTTTTACAAATGCTAATTAACGCTAGTTGGACCTATATAATAAATTGTATTTAGGTACATACCCTTACCATAACTTAGGTACGTACAAAATATCACTAAGGAATATCAATATCACCGGCCTTATTGCAAAAATTTGTATGTACGCACCTACGCACCTTGTACCTACGCACTTGTATTCAAATTGTATCCTTACATTAATTCACAATTAAGCCTCAGTGAGTTTTACCCCGGCTAACTAAAACTTTCTTACTACAACAAAATAAATAATACTCGTATGTGATTACATACATTGTTTTCTTTCACAACCGCTAATTAATATCGTTTATTAAATATTATAATTGATTTACGGATTTCGAAATGCACGTGATTGACCGAGACTTTCCTTACAGTTACAGCATTCGTAGTCAAAGATTGCGATAAACGAAAACATAATCAATTGAAGTAGGTTAACGGCAAGACATTCAGGCGGTTTTGTATTAAAATTGGTTGATTAATTAATAACTGTTACTAATTGTCTGTTTACTTTTATTAAAATACTCAAAACAACAATCTATAGTAGCAAGGTGCACGTCAATCTGTCATAGATTTAGAAAAATATATCGACACGATAATCTTCAGACACTTGAAAGCCATATTAATCGGTTCGATTACACCTACGTCGATAGTTTGAAATTGTGTCCGCATATAAAATTTACTGTATTAGTGTGATAATTTAACTTAGTGTTGTGGTATTATTTAAGTGTGCGCGAGTAGTAACGAGAAGAAGAAATGCATTTGTAGTTAGATCGTTTACATGTGTGCTACCTCGTCCCACTCGGAAAATGGCAGAATGCTTTGTTAGGAAATTTCTAGCGATACCGACTCCATACTAAATCCTCAAAGGTTGACAACTAAAACAAATTGATTTTTTGTTAAAAATTAAACTTTTAGTACCATAATTTTGAAGTTGGAGGCGTTTTATTTGAGTGACGGATCTCGTCGAATTCAAGTTATATGACAACTGAATAATGTGACGTTTAAACGTCTAATATAATATTTGCGAAACGTCAAATAACAAGGTCAACTCGGGAATTATATCCGGTTCCGGCTGCTTGAAGGTGCCGGATAAAATTACCGAAGTGTTTTCCGAAAAAGAAATCCACTGACACTACTCAAAAAATCCTCAGACTGAAGTGGCAATGTGCTGGACGACGAACAACTGATGGCTAGTAGGGCAAGCGAGTTTTTGAAGCTTGGCTTAGTCTTTGTTCCGTCCTATTATCCTGATGGATCACCCATTTTATGGTAGGTCGCTAAAGCAATTATACTTATTAGTTTTGTGTTGTTTCTTTCATCATTTATTATTTTTGTCAGCCTCTATAGCTTAACTGTAGCGTTGTTTATGTTAAACACACAAATCATAAGTATTTTTTCCTTGGTTATCTTATAATTGTTTTCTGCATATCCATAACACAAGCCATAATTAAGCTTACTGAGGGATTAGGTCAATTTGTATAAGATCCCGTGGTAACTTTTTAGTATTACTTATAGGCTTCAATAATGCAACTTGTCACTCCACTGCCTTAGTTAGTATTTAAAATATCAGTACATGCCCTACATACCTACAGTCGCCATCAGATATATGGGAGCGGCAAGGCTGCTCACAAATATCTTAACAGGTCTCTAATTGCATGCTCTTGGAGTGCATGTTCTGATATTTTTGAGTACCTTGTACACATGATAACCTATGTCTGTATCTATAGTTATCATAATTAAATATTTTCTAATTTATGCAGCAGAACAAATATCCAAAAACATCCTTATTTATTATTTCGGTTCTCTTATTTTATTATTGAAATTAGAGGTGAGAAATTAAACTTATTATACCACAAAATGGGTAAGGGAAGAAAAAACACTGCTATTCATAAATTTATATTTGGCTTATTATAAGTCTTTCATTATGATAATACTACCCATACACTTGTACGGTCTACCAATTTGAACCCTAGGCCACTTGGTAACTATGTTAAAGTGCAGTAGTAAATTTCTTACTACTTGTCATTTTGACATGGTTCTAGAATATGGGGTTCATTAAACAGAAAACGAGGTCTCTGGATAATATCTCCTTATATAAAATTCGGCTGATATGATGATGATGATGATGATATAAAATTTATGACAGAAAAAAATCAGAAACATTTATCTGTGATACTTACTTAGATCCTAGTTTAGCTCACCATGTTTTACCCGCAATGCAGGTGAACAAATAAATAATTAGTTGCATACAACTTAGCTATAAGGTAACATATATTATTGTAAAAAATGGCATCTTTAAAAAAAACGATAATTCACAATAATTGAAATGTACAAGATTGGGAATATTCATTGGAATAGGTATATATACAATTATATCAAAATTACAATTTTGTATTATTTAATTGCATTAATTACGCCTGCCCTTAATTGAAAAATAACACTGCTGGAATAGTAATAATAAAATTTAATTGAAAATATAATAAGAGACAACCCTACACCTACCTTACTGTAACTGTAAACCTACTGTTACTGGAAATTCATATACCTACTTGCCAATCTGAATTTTATGATGATATTATTATGGTTAATAATTCTACCACCTGTGTAAATATGTGTAAGTAGTTAGATATTAGGTATCTGATAAATGAATTTAGCAGAAAGTAAGTGGTGGAAGTACTAGTATGCAACTAGTTAACAGAGAATATTTATTTGAATCACGTTATTTTTACACGACTGCCAAAAGGAGAGTATACAGTGTGTTACCATGGCCCAGACTTTTACGAAAATGGGTAATAATACGCATTACTGGCAATCGTTTTCAAGTATTAAGAGTTGACAAATATTTAAATTAAATGTACAATTATTTTCATTTCGTTCGAACGATCAATGCAACGCGTGTACTGCTTAGTTGTCAAACGTTGCGAGTGGCTGCGATCTGTCATTGTCAAGTGCCAATTACGTAGGATGCCCTGAAAATTTCGGGAATTTAATACCTAGGAACGTATATTTGACATATGTTATACCTCTTTCTTACAAGCATAGTCTCATTATTCGAAAACACTAGCCACTTAGAAAAAAAAAAAAATGTCCGATCTTCAATTGTTTTTTAAAGTCGTTGAGTCGCTGGTGAAAATGGAGCTGTCCCGCGAAAGTTTTAGAGCAATGATTTATTATGACTTTAAAAGTGGATTAACACAACAACAATGTGGAGACCGATTAACTATTGCTTTTAGTAGTGAAGCACCTTCAAAGACGACCATATACAGGCGGTATTCGGAATTCCAACGTGGCCGTGTGTCTCTTGCGGATGACGTACGTGAGGGTCGACCGAAAACGGCCGTTACCGATCAAAACATCGATGTTGTTCGCCAACTGATAAAGGAAGATAGGCATGTTACATATCGGGAGATTCAGGAGACTTTAGGCATTGGAATGAGTCAGGTACAAGTTATTTTACAACAAGAGTTGGGCGTGCGGAAGTTATTTTCCCGGTGGATTCCTCACTTGTTATCTGACGACCAGAAAACGGTACGTGTCAATTGGTGCCGCAAAACTTTAAAAAGATTTAATGGAGGAAGCTCAAATGCCGTTTTTAGTGTTGTGTCAGGTGACGAATCATGGATTTACGCATATGAGCCTGAATCGAAAAACCAATCTCGAGTTTAGGTTTACGAAGACGAACCGAAGCCGACAAAAGTTGTTCGTTCTCGCAGCACGATCAACAAAATGGTAGCCACGTTTGTCTCCAAATCGGGTCACGTGGCGACTATCGCTCTTGAAGATCGAAGAACTGTCAATGCCGATTGGTATATAGGCGTTTGTTTACCGATTGTTTTTGCTGAACTGCGAAAAACTAACCCTAACCGCCGTATTATACTACACCATGATAATGCCAGCCCTCACACCGCTCAGAAAACAGACGACTATCTGAAGGGCGAAAACGTCGAATTACTGGACCATCCTCCGTACAGCCCTGACCTAAGTCCCAACGATTTTTTTACTTTCCCGAAAATAAAGAATCGGTTGCGTGGTCAGCGTTTTCAGACCGCGAAAGAAGCAGTCGACGCTTATAAAATGGCCATTTTGTCACTTCAGACTTCAATAACTGTTTTAAAAACTGGTTTCAGAGAATGAAAAAGTGTATTAAACACAAAGGAGAATACTTTGAAAAACAATAAAAGTACTTTTATTTCATTAAAATGCGTATTTTTTCCGATTCCCGAAACTTTCAGGGCAACCTACGTAACGATTTATTTTGAAGTACATTGCTTCTCAATTAACTTTTCTTAGAAAGTTAATTACTTTTAAAATTAGGATTTTTAAACAAATAGGTAATGCACATGGTTTGGCTAAGAATCTGCATCTCAATCCTCGGTTCAAATAAAAGCCTGCATCATGTTAACATACTGTATGTGTTCAGCCCTAATGTATGTTTCATATTTTCTTTAAACGCACAGCCCGGTCAGCACATCATTGAGCGCGAGATAGCTCGCGCTGCGACAAACTCATGTCGCGGCTGTCAAATTTATATTTCTAGCCGTCATTTTCTCGATTTTGGTAGCACAAGTTAACAGCTCGAGAAATTAGTTCCATGCGAAAGAGTCATCCCGCGGGCGACATAACAAGTATTGCCATTTATGTGTGGGACTAACTTTTCTTTCCTTGCAACACTGAATCGGTATAAATAATGTTGAATGATGAGTGAACAGCAAGCTTTAAAAATGAAACATCTCTAGTTACGATAACTTTGTCTCGTTCACGTAGTATAAAGATTAAAGAGATAGGACATTTTAATAAGAAAATGTCAAAGTGTCATAATAATAATCTGTCGCATGACATTTGTAGATTGAGTTTGGTGGCGATATTTTAAATGGCTCATGAACGTAAAATTTATTTAATTATAGCCTTTTATACTCTGTATACGTTACTTAGGTACTGTGGATGTTAGTTACGATTATTTACATTTAAACCGTATATTTTTTGAAATTCATGTTTATAGTTCTTTAATAAAAATGTATGTTATGAATTATATTTCAGTCATCGGAGCCCAATAATAATACAAAGCAAGATGTCGTTAAACTAAACCCATAGTTTCCAGAGGGAGAATGTGGATCCGGAAAAGATGAAGTACCTATATTGGGTCAAACTCCAAAAATAAATATATCGGGTCTTCGAATTACTAGCAGGTATTTCGATGAAAGCTTGTACAAATCATTTAAGTTTATAATGGAAATATGAGGGTTTCGTTTTCGTACCCGATACTCGCCTCCTTAATCCATCCTCCAGGTTCAAAACAATATACCTATGACCTAAAACTAGTTGATATATCGGATATATTATCCTCCATATACCAACTTAATCATTAAGGTCAAGTATGGTCAAGAAAAGTAACACCTTAAGTTAATACATCGCGTCTGATAGTATTATGTATAGTAAAAATCATACTACGATTATTTATTCGATCTGCAGGTTATTTTTGCGGAGCTGTCAATAAAGCATGGTATTTATCAATTATTCATACTGTTTAAAGATATGGCGCAAACTGAAGAAAAAGGTTCGCATTCAGCAAATCGGATTCCACAACAGCCTTGAAGGCGGCTGCTGGGTCGCACTCTGCAGCTCGTCGTGAACAAGAGTACGCTTGGCGCCCGAGCTCGTGGCGCAGCCTGCGTTTGGTTGGGTGGTTTTAAAGCATATCGTTGAAGTTAGAGCCCACGGGTGTATGATATTTTTTCACTATATTTATGAGGTTTCATGTTATTACAATTTATGTTAGTAAATCACATTTCACATAGTGGAAGAAATATAACACGGTGGACGCGAACTTCCGCGGCAAAGTATAAAAGTGCCCATTCAATTCAGACGATCGTCTACAATAGAGCAGAAATTACAGGCGTCTATTATCTAATTAAATTATTAATATGTATATTTGTTTGTGATTGTAAACTTGTTTGGCTCAACTGTTCTTTACGATACAAATATTTGTTACATTGATTACTTAATACATGTTATTATAATAAATATTTGTTTTAATAAATACATACTGGATTATTTAATATATATATTTTTATTTGTTTAAAATACTAGTTATTAGCCGTGTGGAAACGGTACTAAGATTACATTTGTCACCACCCCAACTCTTCCCGTTGGTGTCGTAAGAGTCGGTTAAAGGATTGAAGTGTCATTGACTATTTATTTATCAATGGGTAGTAGTGTGAGTAGTGTGTCCACTATGATGGGCAGCAGCATCATCATAGTGGACACACTACTCCCGATTATGGGTATATATTAACCTCCTAATGCGTCCATGCACATAGGCTAAGGAAAGGACATTGCCCATGCAGCCGTGAATTAATAGAGGCTGATCTACCTTTTCCTATATAGATTATGTGTACAAATGCCGCTTTTCTTAATTATATTGTACTTGTAAAATATAGCTGCGTAGTTGTACGGTATACTACACCGAACATCGCTATCACAATTAATACAATTATGTATCTTGCCCTTAGATACTTCTATTCAATAGCTATTAGCATTGGTAGGTACGTTAATACTTCTTCTTTACAACCGCTACTTTTGAAAATATTACTAGCATTTGATTCTCTATTGAACCTCCATGGGTCTTCAGACCTTACGGTATCGACTGTAGGGTCGGTAATGAAACGAAGTTTGTTAATATTAAAACATTAAATAATGCCTTAGAACGCATGTACTAAAACAGATTATTCATTACTACCAATACATAGCTCATAGCTACAATAATAATTCGACTGATAGCCTAAATTTGCAATCCGTAACGAAGTTTATGTGTTTCTCGACTTTCTCGCCACCTTCATATCTCGAAGACAATTTGTCGCATTTTGACATTAAAACGCAATGTATTTTATCGCTCAAGGTACACTTGTGCTACGAATTTTGAGGATATATCGCGTGGGACTTTCAAGCGAAATAATTATGTCGCTTTGATAGATCATCGCGAGTCAGCGTTATCTCGCGCGCATGTTGTGCTACCAATTCGTGACATAGCTCGAGAAAACTCTATGTCGCAGTTTTTGTCGTCCCGCGCCCATGATGTGCTTGCCGTGCAGATCTTCGCGACCACTTAACCGCTTTTAATAGTGTAAGGTATCATTAGAATCCTCGTGACGTCGCGAGTAACATAGGATATATGACGTCACAAAATAATATGGCGGCCAAGAAATTCAATATTAACTAACCAAAAAAAAAAAAATGAAAGATACCTCATTCAAATTATTATTTTTTCCCCTTAATATAATTTCAAACGCGTAAATTTATTGTTATTTTCTTCACTTCATTTTGTTTTGTCTAAGTGCAAGGCATGATATGTATTTTTTTCGGTCTCCCGCGGTACAGGCCTGGCCTAGTGTGGGGACCCCTGGTAACTCTGTATATAATTGTGTATCTCAAATGCGCATAATTTGCTCAGCCCTAAGTGATCTCTGTACATCCAATTCCTTTTATTTTTGTGCAATAAATGATTTTTTATCTTATCTTATCTTACCTATCGAGTTTGGCATCAAAATGAAGAACTTCAAACAACGATTACGAATATGTACATAACTTATATGTGTGTAACTTATTCAAGAAGAGATATACATAAAAATGCAATCAAAACACAAAGAATAATATGTGATCCAAACGCTATGATTTCGGTATCAAATTAAATTATTTTAAATGCAGAATGTAAATACATACACAAGTTATATGTTTAAGTATAGGGGAAAGTCGGGTTGGATGCCATACTTTTTGAAAAACCCGTATAACTTTGAATCTACGAAGTTATCATGAATAATTTTGATATAGTTAGCTAATTTAGTTCTTCATCTTTAATTGAGAGTGGCTGATATTGTCCTAATTATTATAGTTTTTACATAATTTACGTTTTCCGAGACCCTTTTTCAAAGGATAGATGCCCCACTGGTCCGGTTAGATGCCCCGCCGTCAAAATGATCGGAAGGATGGATGCCCCAGGTATGGGATACATGCCCTTTGGAAAAAATATGGTCAAAAATATGTTAAAATGTTGTTTTTTTTTAAAACTATGTTATCAAAAATAATCAATATTTCAAAAATGCAACTGCCTTGCACATGTGGTATACCTATTTTTTGAACTTAGACCTAATGTTTACCTACCTATTGAAATCATACAGGGTGTTTGTGTATAACGTATCGACTTTCAAATTTTATTTTAACATGATAGTTTTTAATGTTCTAAATGCAATTTATTGCAACTATTCAGTTAGTTTTATTATAAAAAACGTTCAGTTAAATAATAACAAAAAAAGTAATCTATAAAACTGGAGGCCAAAATTTAAATTTATAGGCATAGGTAGTAAGTTATTACTAATTATCTTAAAAGAAAGAATCTAAAAACAGTAGGAGGGATAGAGGCCCTAAGAAAAGGGATAGATGCCCTTAGGGGCATCTGTCCCTTTGGGTAGGGTTAGATGCCTGCGGGGCAACTGTCCTTTTGCGTAGGGATAGATGCCTTTTAATTTTTTGGCTAAAATTATTATTATAAAGTTATTATAAACACCTAGGAATATAGTTAATTTATCAGTCTTTTGATATAACACAGGTTGGGTTTATGAATATAGCCATTTCAAAAGTTAGGCCTCATCGAATACTTACGTTTAAAACTTTCGCGTATTTTTTCGGTCCGGTTCGAACATCTGGGATCACAAACACTGAGCGCATGCGTTCCGCGCGGCTCCCTGCGGGGGACGGAGGTAAATAGCGCGTGCGCTTCTTTTAAAAGTATATTTTTTTTGATGCGACATTTGGAAGTTAGGTTTTTAGGAAGTAGGGCACATGTCCCTTCGCGTCATCTAACCCGACTTTACCCTATGTATGAAGAGAAAACTCGAAATGTTCTACATCGCGGTATTGATATTTTTCTTTGAATTCTAAGCCGTGACAGAACTGTCACCGCTGACACGGGGCTTAGTGTATATGAAACAGATACATTATATACCTAAGTGTTTGTGGTCGAGTGGTATGTACAACGCACGGCTGCTACGCAGCGGTCGTGGGTTCAATCCCCAGCTTGTGCCGATGAGTTTTTCGAAAAACTTAGGTACATCATCATTTGATATACATCACAAGTGCTTTACGGTGAAGGAAAACATCGTGAGGTACCTAACCTAGCTGTTTGTGAGTTCCCAACAAGTAAGTATTGGGCCAGCGTTGGGACCACGCAAAATAGGCACGTTAGATGTCGAATTGCGGAAAATAGCTATAACATAATATTTAATAAAAATGGAAATAACATCTACCTACTTAAATAGTTTGCGAGATACGAGACATTTAACCACATATGTATGCTTAGTAGATGATTGGTAGGTACGTCAGTTTGTCGTCGAGAAATAGATTTTCCATCTTTTACTAACTATATGAATAAAAGAGGGATGGATAGTCTATTTTGCAGCGACATATTATACTGTCGCACTAATCATGTGCCATGTACAGTCAGCTGCAGAGAAAAGTAGACCCCCTTGCATACAAATTTGTATACAAGGGGGTCTACTTGTCTCTGCAGGTGACTGTAAGTACCTCACTAATATCGAGGATTTCTAGATATGATTTGAATA